>JANAVB010033214.1:0-24107 GCA_029216955.1 Iris pallida | reverse complement strand
CGGCTCGTATGCCCCATTTAGGTCATGAATCATATCCCGTATCTTCTTCGAGCAGCGCTTCGTAGGTCCTGCGGATCCCTCCTCGCGATGGGGGGCCACCAGTACGTTCTCTAACACAGAAAATCAATTATCACGTAATTTAAAAATGGTTGATTAAAGAATCACATAGACTTAACCAAAAAAATATAGATATATACCCTCAACTCGTCGAGCCAGACGTACTGCACGTTTGGGGGCACCGACGTAAAGTTGAGGTAGGGACCGTGGAAGTTAGCCCTGATAATTTCTCCAAGGGCCCTGCCAACATTAAACGGAAAAAAACCTACAAAGAAGAAACGACTGGATTATTAACTTGAATAAATGAAAGAAATTTAATAAATTACTTAAATTTACTTACGAGGTCCCGCGGGCCATAGCTCTCGTCGGAACTCGCCTCTCGGCCTCTCTGGTGCGTCGGAGGATCCGCGGGTCCGCGTATGTATCCCCAGTAACCGGATGGAACCGAGTATGGGGGTACTCCGGGGCCCACTGTGCAGTAACTGGGGCATCCCTGGTGGATCCGCTGCTGGTGGTTCCGATAGCGGATCGGATCCGCTAGCAGATCCGGACTGATGCCTCGATGAAGTGGTCGATCGAGGGCGGGATGCGTCTGTGCCCGGGGTACTCTCCGGGTCGGGCTCGCTCGATGGGGTCACATCCGGAACTGAATGCGACCCGACCCAGCACCAGTACGACCACGACCACGACCCGCACCACCACCACCAACACCACCAGACCAGCACCACGACCACGGCCAGCCATCATGACCTGTAAATAGAACACATAAACATAATTAACAATATAAAGTGTAAATGGAATAAAAACTAAACTAAAAATACATACCACCAGTAGGGAGACGAGTGCCGCCGCGACGAAAAAGACTAGGAGTGCCATCTGCAATAAGTAAATAATCGAATGAAAAAAACATGAATTCACGTAATTGCTTTTATGAGGTCAAACTTAATTCAGTAATTGGAAGTTTTTAATATACAACAATATTTAACCTAATCATCGTCTTCGTTTCATCCTCGGCCTCGTCTTCATCATCATCCTCATCATCTCATCCTTATCTTATCGTCGATTTCATCTGTATCCTCCCCATCAAATTCTTCTTCTTCTTCTCTTCTTCTTCTTCTTCTTTTCTTCTTCTTCTTCTGCCTCAAATTTGGGACAAGACGCCTCTTTCTCCCTGGTTGACAGCTAAGTCTTGTGTATCAACCTCTTCCTCCCTCTATTTTCCTCAAAATATCTTCAACATCCATTGTATCTGAGTGTTGTCCCAAGTATTGGGACTTTTCGATCTGGTCCTCTTGGTATGCTGGGTCTCCAACGTTGAATGTATTTCTAGATTTAATCTTGCATACTGCCCACCAGTCAAATCGATCTCTACGACGCCTTGGGTAGCTTGTATAGTAGACTTGAACAGCCTGATTTGCTATGCAAATGTATCGGACCCTCTATACCTCCTGCGATGATTTATATCGACGAATCCAAATTGTTTATCGATTCTCCAACCGATATTTGGTGTCGTATCGAACCACTCACATTTGAACATCACAATATGCATATCATATGGGCCAGTATATTGTAAATCTACAATATCCCGAAGCACTCCATAATAGTCAAAGTCCGGCTCGTCGTCATAGACGGTGCCTCTTATGCAAACACCGGAATCCTTGGTATTGATGCCGTCATTGATAAATTCGACATTTAGCATTCTGAGTTGACTTAAACCTGAAGCCTAACGACATAGCCTGGCCAAGTCTTTATTTGCTTCTTCGGTCCCAGTGCCAGATAACGAACACTCTCATGAGTGAGTGTTGTTTCAGGCAATAAAACCTGTAAACAAATATTTATAATTTAAATGTTTCAGATTATATATTAATAATCTAATTATAATCATAGTTACTTACGTATTTGCGAAACCATGACAGAAATGTACAATCAACCTCTCTTCGAAGTCCCTCATCGGTAATATCGGGTCTCCTCATTTTGATTTCATCTCTAAATACACTATTAGAGAAAATAAAATATATAAGTGTAGTCACTTACTTCATCAAATTCGAGGTTATAACGAGTGCAAGTGTACTGACTTACTTCTCCAAATCTCTCACTTCTTGTATATCACAGTTTAACAAGACATATCGGTGAGCGGCATCATACTCGTCGTCTGTCAACCACCGTCTTTTACTAGCCCCAACAGGCTTGCCCTTACATTGAATATTCCTCCATCCTCAACGTCCTCGTCATTCCTTTGAGGTCTATTTCGATTTGTTTTAACATGAGTATCGAAATAAATGGAGCAGAAGTTTGAAACCTCTTCGATAAGATATGCTTCGCATATCGAAGCCTCTATATGAGCTTTGTTGCCAACTTTCTTCTTTAGATGGTGTAGGTATCTAGAGAGACAAATTATCTTGAGAATTAAGAAAGAATTTTAAATAAATAGAAATTCAGCTTAAATTATATCGATATTTATGTACCTTTCAAATGGGTACATCCATCGATAATGAACAGATGCACCGACATGGGCTTCGTATGCTAGATGAATCGGTAGATGTTCCATGTTGTCGAAGAAGCCAAGAGGAAATATTTCTCCAACTTGCAAATTGTTAAGATAATCTTCTTCCTCAAGTTCAACCATGTGTTGCACAGTCAACTTAGTTGAACAAATATCCCTAAAAAATATTGATAGTTCGGCCAACGGAACCCATACAGCAGAAGGCAACAACTCTTTCAAAGCAATGGGCAGTAATCTTTCCATAAATACGTGGCAGTCATGACTCTTCATTCCCGTTAGCATGCATTCATTGAGGTCAACGCATCTAGACAAATTCGACACATAGCCGTCGGGAAATCTTAAAGTAGATACCCACTTGCAGATTATTAATCTATCTTCTTTGCTCAATGTGTATTATGCTATCGGCTTACATAATTGTCCAGCAGCTCCCCTTTGTATCAAGTTCAGATAAGGACGCTTGCATATCTCGGCAATGTCTTATCTTGCTTTTGGATTGTCCTTCGTCTTTCCTTTAATGTCCATGACGGTATTGAAGACATTATCGAACACATTCTTTTCGATATGCATAACATCAAGATTATGCCTTATAAGATTATCTTTCCAATAAGGCAAGTCCAGAAGATACTCCGTTTGGTCCAGTTATGGGTTTGTCCGAACCCATCGACACGATTGTTCGATGGATCTTCCATTACAGTGGAAAAATCCTTTACATCTTTCCAAATATCGTATCCCGATAATCTGGCAGGCGGATGAGAAAATTCTTGTTTTCCAGCTCTGAATGCGTCCTTGTTCTTTCTCTAAGGATGACTCACGGGCAGAAATTGACGATGACAATCAAAGAAAGAAGTTTTTCCTCCATGCTTAAGGCGGAACGCCTTACTATTTTGCATGCATATCGGACAAGACAGGGTGCCGTGAGTACCCCATACCGACAGCATACCGTATGCGGGAAAATCATTGATTGTCCACATCAGTGAAGCTCTCATCTGAAAGTTCTGTTCCTGGAAATATCATACGTCGTGACGCCGATCTCCCACAGTTGTTTTAGCTCATCCACCAACGGTTGTAAATATATATCGATATTCTTCGTCGAATTTTTGGGACCCGGTATGATAGCGGTCAAGAACATATAAGGAGTCTTCATACACATCCATGGTAGCAGATTGTAAGGGATCAGAATGACCGGCCAGCAGGAGTATTGAGATCCCGACTGCCCGAAAGGGGCGAATCCATCAGAACATAGCCCCATGCGTACATTTCTGGGCTCTGCAGCAAAATCTGGATGGCGAAAATCGAAATATTTCTACGCCTCTCCATCCGAAGGATGTGACAATTCTCCATCGTCCTTCGTGCGTTCTTCGTTGTGCCACGTCATGTGTTCTACTGTATTCTGAGACATATACATCCTCTACAAGCGCTTCGTGATCGACAAGTAATGCATATACTTGTAAGGACGTCGTTTTCTAGTTGACTTTCCTTTTCCTCTGACTTCCTTGTAATGATCCGCATTATAGAAGCGACAACTTTCTACATCCTCGTTCTCCTTGTAGTACAACATGCATCCGTTGCAACAACAATCTATCTTGTCGTACCCCAGTCCCAGTTGTCGGACCATCATCTTCGACTTGTAGAAGTTTTTGGAAGTTCTTTTGATTCCTTCGGTAACACCTCCTTCATTAGTTGTGTAATCCGATCATAGCAAGTTTGTGGCAAGTTAAAATTGGACTTTATGTTCAACAACCGCATCGTCACTGACAGTACAGAATGTGGATCACAACCAGGATATAAAGAAGTTTCAGCATCCTGAAACATATCATAGAACTCCTTCGCCTCGGGATTAGGATCCTCCGGATCAAAATTAGGCCCTGCCGCATCGTACACCATATCTCGTGCAAGGTTCTGCACGTCTCCATAATCAACGGAGCATTCGTCGTCATCGACGACAAAATCCGCTGCAGCATTATCATCAAAAGCATAAGTAGCAGCATTTACAACCTATCTTTCGGCATATAGTTCACCTTGCGATGACCACAGGTCGTAATCACGTACGAAACCCTTACGGGTCAAATGATCTCTTACACTCACCACTTCTTCGTAACGTCTATTGCGACAATTACGACATGGACACTTGATTTTGTTACCATCCATAAACTGAGCTTTGCTCATGGCATACTTAAGAAACACTTCCACGCCTGCCTGAAAATCGTCACTCACACCTATTCTGCTCTCGTGTTGTCGTTTGTACATCCATGTACGATCAACGAAATAACAATCCATCACAGATTAGATGTAAAAATCTGTCTAGTAAGACAAACTAAACAGAATTAGTATATAATCATGTAACTAGTGGATCCGCTAGTATTCTAGTTCGAGAAGAGAAAAATATAAATACAGTTGTTACTAATAGTTCGATACCGATAGTGCGATACCGATACCGATACCAATAGTACGATACCGATACCGATAGTTCGATACCGATACCGATACCGATAGTTCGATACCGATAGCATGGTTTAATAATCGGCCGATATCGATCCGATACGGCCGATAACGATACGATTTGGCATGTTCCGATCCGATACCGACCGATACCAAATATTGACCGATACCGACTATGGGGGTCTTTGTTCCTGTCAATTCGGCAAAACCAATCGGTAAGGGTGACTACTATTTCATATAATTTCAAAACTACTAAGAAATAACGCTGAAATACTTAAAATTATGCCTAAATGTATAAAATATATGTTTTTAAATGTAAATAATTTATTAATAATTATTTATTTTCCGATACCAAAGTCCGATACTCCGATACGATACCGTCGATACTACCGATATCGCCGATACCAATACTCATAGGAATAGTCCGAAACCGATTCCGATACCGATTGTGAACCTTGACCGATAGTGCGATACCGATACCGATACCGATAGTGCGATACCGATACCAAACTAAGTCAATCTATCTATTTCTAAATTGCAAGAGTCCACTTCTAGGATATGGGAGCTATATCCTAAATATCTAGTCTAAATTAACTTGGTTAGGATACTAGAGTGTCCTTATTATCTAGCAAGCACTACCTTAGTCTAGTCACACTAGCGTTAATTACCTATAATTCCTACCATGTCTACAATCACACATTACACCCCAAGTCGTCCTGCATGCTAATTATAATAGGCACATATATATGTATATCACAGTTAGATGTATAGACCATGAACCCAAACACTGACTTATGCAGATGAAGAACTCGCACTGTCCTTGATACAGTGAACATATACACCATGAACCCAAATGCCATATTTACATTTACTAATCCAAACACCACCAAACTAATGGATAACACCCAATATGGATAACACATTATTTAGCCAATATATAAATTAGATGAATTTGATAAGCAAAGCCCCCCGCTGTCCCCGACCAAAGCCCGCCGCCCCAAGCCCCACGCCGCCCCCGACCAAAGCCCGCCGCCCCAAGCCCGCCGCCCCAAGCCCGCCGCCCAGTTCCGGACGCCCCCGCCCCAAGCCCGCCGCCCAGGCCCCGACGCCCCCGCCCCAAGCCAGCCGCCCAGCCCCCGACGCCCCCGCCCCAAGCCCGCCGCCCAGACCCCGCCGCCCCCGCCCCAAGCCAGCCGCCCAGCCCCCGACGCCCCCGCCCCAAGCCAGCCGCCCAGCCTCCGACGCCTCCGCCCCAAGCCCGAATGTCCCCAAGCCCGCCGCCCCCGCCCCAAGCCAGCCGCCCAGCCCCCGACGCCCCCGCCCCAAGCCCGAATGTCCCCAAGCCCGCCGCCCCCGCTGCCCCTACGTCGACACCGCAACACACACACACAGAGAGAGAGAGAGAGAGGAGATTACCTTCGGGAGAGAGAGAGGAGAGGACGCCATCGCCGTTCACGAAGCCGCGCGCGCGAGAGAGAGAGATAGAGAGAGAAGAGAGATTGAATTTCGAGGGGAATGTCAAAAGTTCCCCCCGCCTTTTCATTTAAGTCTGGAACGCTCATTTAGCGACGGAATAGCGACTGTGAATAATCCGTCGCCAGGCAGTCGCTATTATTGATTATCCGACTGAATATCCGTCGCTACGTAGTCGAAGATATGTCCCGCCAATTCTCTACACAATTTCTGCCAAATAAACGACTACGTGGCGACGACCGTAGATCCGTCGCTATAACACCGACACTCTAGCGACGGATGTGCGACCTTTCCTGCCCCTAAAATTAAAATAAAAATGGCAAATGTTTGTGGTCGGTAATCAGTCGCTGAGCGGCCACGAAACCGTCGCTAATACCGACGAAATAATTCCGTCGCTAAACCTCCGTCGCTAAATGAGCGTATTTTGGTAGTGTTTACATACTGCTATAACAATAAATTGTGATTTCCAACCATGTTAAATACTGATCCTTGGGGTAGCAAGTTAAATCTTCACATGTTGTATTACTTTTAGTCTCTACAATGCTTAGGACAGTTTTCATATCTCTCACATGTTTAAACAACGGGTTAAGGGGAAACTGTTAGTAGTGTACGTGATCATGACCCCCTTCTCCGTATGTATTTATCGAGCACTATTACATTCTATATGTAACTTTATCGTATGTCTGATCCCGCGTTTGTGTATGGACATACACCGATGCCGTTAAGGGTACGTATGTACACTTCAGAAAATTGATATGTACCACTGTACATCTTGATTACCTATTGACTGATCACTCACCTACTATAGTTTTAAACTTTAAAACAAATATTTATTGCCATGATGAAATGTATCTAAAACTGGATAATACAAGATATGTCATTTTGTCTCTTTCCATCACATGATCAGTATTATATGTTTGTTAGAATCAGTACTTGCTCCCGTCCTGACAGGATAAACGTTGTAGGTATACTTACTGAGGAGGAGTTGCTTTGTGATTCCTATTATGGAGTTGCTGCCGAGGACCAGGCTTTATCTTACGAGGATATTATGGACTTGTACTTGGAACATATTTTTATACGAGATGACTTTTATGTTTGGAACATTTCTGACTCTTTATTACATATAGAACTGTTAGCACACTTTAGACTTATTTTGTTATCTTTAGAACAGCTTACTACGTTTTATCCTAAGCGTAGGCTAGACAGAACTCGGCCCGGCCCAACAATTTGGGTAGTGGATCGTGACATATTTTTAGTGGTAGCCCATGCAGGTCCTGACTAAATTGTTTGGTTACGTCATTGTACCAAGCATGCCTGCAATTAGGAACTTAAGGTAACTAGACAACACTAGGAATGCCGTTTAGAACACCTAGAGGATTACTAGAATTGCAACATAGGAATCACCTCGTATCACATGCTCGTTATTACAAATTGGATTTCCTTGTTGTTTATGATTGTTTACTTAAAAGAGTCCTTATAAGTTCTTTATTTATTAGATGGTGCTCACCCGCTCATCCCAGTATGCCACACCTGAGAATGGTACACTTCCTATCCAATCGGTTGACCGATGCACCTCCACCTCCACCTACTATACTCCCCCACTCCACAAATCCACCAACCCAGATACATCCACCACCTTCCACATCACAGTCCCAGCAGGACCCGATACTCCCACCACCGCCTATTACTATACCTGCCCAGGCTTCCGTCACTCTCGACGGGAACCAACTGCTCACTCAGATCCAGGGGTTCCTAACGGCCCATCAGGAGCAGACCACCTTACTCTGCCAGAGCATGGAGCGTTCTGAGGAGCGTACCGTGGTCCCACCACCTGTAGAGCCGCGGCCGAGAGCAGGGACAATCAAGGACTTCATGGGTCTGAACCCCAAGGAGTTCTTAGGGACTGAGGGCATCGTAGTAGCAGATGACTGGCTAGACTCGGTAGAGAGGAAGCTCCTTGGAGCTAGGTTGCCGAATGACCTCCAGGTCGAGGCAGCAGGATTTCTGCTGATAGACTTGGCAGGAGTTTGGTTCAGGAATGAGCCGCTATTCGCGAGAGGGAAGGCCACTTGGGATCAGTTCAAGACCCAGTTCAAGAAAAAAAAATTTCTCGACCAACGTTAGGGTAGCCATGGGGCTACGAATCCAGAACATCCAGCTGGAGAACCGTTCAGTTGATGAGTATGCAGCAGAGTTTAGTCGTTTGAGCCATTTCGCTCCTAGTTTAGTTGCAGACCCAGAGGAGATGACGCGTAGGTTTTGCCATGGTCTAGTTCCAGACATTGGCATTCTTATAGTAGCGAACGGTACGACTGACTACTACCAGAGCCTAGAGTTGGCCCGGAGCATAGAGGAGCATCTTCTGTCTTGCAAGAGGCCGGCTTCTGTAGACCCTCCAAGCATCAGGCTTTCCAGCCGAGAGCACCGACGCCGCACCAGCAGACATACCGTCCTCCCACACCTCATCACCCAACCCCTCCAGCTAGAGCCCCGGGACCCCGGCCGCAGAAGGAAGCTTTGTGTGCATCCTGTAGGAGGCTAGGCCATGACGCTATCGTCTGTAGGAAGAGGTTAGGGCAGTGTTTGGTTTGTGGGTCTACCACCCATCAGCTTCGGGACTACCCAGTAGCGAGGGTACCAGGTGCTGGACCACCATCTAGAGGACCGCCACTCCCGACTCAGCAGCAGAGGTTTGGGAAACATCTGCAGCAACAGAAGGGACCCTAGGGGAAGGCTTATAGTCTGGCTCTTGAGGCGGAGCTGGAGCAGGTTTTGGAACCATATTATTTGGCTGACGTCATCACAGGTCATGTTTATTTGCATATTTTTTAGGTCTATGCTTGTTTGATTCTGGTGCATCACATAGCTTATTGTCATTAGAGTTTTTGCATAAACACCACTTAGTAGCTACACCTACCGAAAAGATGAGTAGAGTAATGACGGGAGGCGGACCAGTGCCCATTAGAGCTATCTATCGATGCTCTATTACTATAGCTGGGAGAGAGTTTAGGGGACGATTCTTTGTGATGCCACTCCCCAGGTATGATATCATATTAGGGATAGACTGGCATAGCTATGCTCACGCAGCTATAGACTGCCATGAGGGTAGTATTCTGTTCAGTCCTCCAGGCACGGCACCATTCAGTGTCAGAAGGACAGGGCCGGAGATCAGCCTAGAGGCGAACTGTTGTGCGACAGTTGGGGAGTTAGCACCGCCACACCCTATCATTAGGGAGTTTATGGATGTATTTCCAGAGGATGTTCCAGGACTTCCGCCTGACAGAGATGTGGAGTTCACTATAGATTTAGTACCGGGTTCATCACCAGTATCCCGGGCTTGCTATAGAGTGAACCCCAAGGAGGCCGTAGAGATGAAGGAGCAGATTTATGACCTATTGAAAAAGGGTTTCATTCGATCTAGTGCTTCTCCATGGAGAGCGCTTGTGCTTTTTGTGCCGAAGAAGGATGGTACAGTCCGGTTATGCATTGACAACCGGGCGTTGAATACCATCACCATTAAGAACAAATATCCTCTGCCCAGGATAGATGATTTGTTCGACCAGTTGAGTGGGGCGAAGATGTTTTCCAGGATAGATTTGAGATCCGGTTACCACCAGGTGAAAGTCAGGGCTACAAACATCCAGAAGACGGCATTCAACACGAAGTACGGGCAGTACGAGTTTTTGGTGATGCCATTTGGTCTCACAAATGAGCCAGCTGTCTTTAAGAACTTGATGAATAAGATATTTCACCAGTATCTGGATAAGTTCGTCGTAGTATTTATCGACGACATCCTGATATACTCGAAGACGCCGGAGGATCACGCAGAGCACTTGCGGACAGTTTTAGGGATTTTGAGACAGGAGAGGTTGTATGCCAAATTGTCGAAGTGCGAGTTCTTTTTGGATCGGGTAGAATTTTTCGGTCATGTAGTTACTGGAGAGGGGATCTCGGTGGATCCCAGGAAGATTGCGGCCGTTGTAACGCCCCAGTCCCAAAATACTTAGGGCTAGGTACGTATCCATGTCAGCTGTATACATACGAAGTATACTCCAATGTATGGAACCTCGTATGTATACATAAGCTGTAAAATACTGTAAAACTATGATAACTAAATCTCATCCACATCCATAAAGAATAATATCATAATCAACTCAAGAATTTGTCATTTATACATGTAGTTTGGTGGAGACAAATCCACTACCAACCAATTTAAAGGAAAGAAGATATACAAGAAAATGATCGATAAAATAGCAAGATGAACCAAGAGCAATCATCCTCGAAAAAATAGAGAAGATCACGGCCTTGGCTAGGACACCTGCGAAAAGTCATAAAGCACACACCTGGCGAGATAACCAGGTCCTCAGAGGGACGTAACAAGATACAATAAACATGCCATATAAATACTGAATATAAATTATGCCACAATTAAAGAAAGTGACAAGACATAAATAGTTAACCTAACCATACTAAAGTAATCATGCAGTTGAGAAACAAACCTTCGACGTATGAGCCCTGGCTGTAAATAGGATCGGCATAGTCCCCATATAGGGCACCAGGGGCCTACATCCGTAACGTCCGAAGATCGTCAGAGGGCATCATGTGCAAGGGGCTACGTCCATAACGCTCTGGAAAACGTCAGAGGGCACCTGGAGCCTGCGTCTCCGGAGGAGCGCACAGGTAAGTATGGAACTGCAAAGAAGCCCATACGTCAGGTATTGTTCTTCCCACCCGATGCTCTTATTCAAGTCGCATCCACGACCATATACCTCTACTAACTGCTAAGTCTCCTAACATGCCTCTATCAGCAGTTAGCCCTAATGCATGCACATGGGGGATCAGCCCATACGCAAGAACTTCTACATGCTACTCATCTTACACATCCTCGTGGTACAACTGTGTCAAGATATATACAATACACTACAAACGGTAGTCTCTTAACTCTAAGTCCATATGCAATCAAAGGATAATAACAAAGTACATCTAATATCACTGAGCAGACAGTAAATCAAGAACTGTAAGAATTAAAAATAAATGAACAGTGATATGTAATAAAATGCAAACTGAATATAAATAGTATAATGGCAAGGTATCTTGCCTGATTCTGTGCTGTAAATATGAAATGCCGCTCCCGTGTCCACGCCTTCGAAACCCAACGCTCCTAGATAATTAATTAACTAAATTAAGTCACTACTTATGAAACTTACGATACGACTTAATTAGTCAAAGTAATGTGTTAAAATTATATTCAATCTCTCGTGGAACCATTTAGATCCATACAATCATACACAGGTTCCACGAGACATCGAAACACAGTTTTAGGGTTTCTAACTTTTAATTAGTCGGTTATGCCCCTACTTCAATAACATACTTAAAAATCATATAAAAATCATAAAAATAATATTTAAATTAATTTTCTACAGATTTATCTCTGAAATTCTAGAATTAATATTTCTAAAGATATTTATGACTAGTTGATTAATAAGTCAGCCAGTCTACCCGAAACTCGCCCGGAACATAATTAATGACTCAAAATTGCTAAAATAAACAAAAATATATTTTAAATAGAAATAAAATAATTTATTTCATAGAATAATATCAGAGGTACAAGGGTTGAGTTATACTACAAGTTTGGGACATTCTAGGTCAGCCGGTTACCCGAAATTAGCTAGTTTTGACTTACAATTTTTTCGACTAGATTTGAGTTGCTAAAATTGTGGAAAAATACTTAAAAATCCTAATTTATGTATATGAACACACATAAAATTCAGTTTCGAAAATAGCCACCAATAACTCATAGTTCCTTTACAATGGGGTTACTTTTGATCCTACCGACACATGAATATTACGCATATATTTCATGAAACCTTTATGGATGATTATACTTAAAAAAAGCCATCAAAATATGATTTCTACAGAGTTAATAACATATTTTCTACAGAATTTTAGCAAAGGTTTTTAGAAGAAAAGATTTGGGTTCTTACCAAAGATCCTTGCTAGAAAGGGTGATGATGACTTCTCTTCACCAAAGCTCCAATCTTTTCCGCTATTCTCGCTTGATAATCCTCTCTTGGTGAGTATGGGAGAGTTGATAGTTACTATATAGGATTGGATGGGGGAGATGGAGTTTTTAGGGTTTGTTTTGAGGGATTTCGGGGATGTATGGTGGAGGAGATGAGTTTTTGTGAAAGATGGAGAGATGTGCAATGGAGGAGATGACGTATAGAGGCTATTGGGAGTTTGTTGCTGCCGAAATTATGGAGAGGGAGAGAGGTTTTGGTCGGCCAAAGGTGAGGGAGAGAAAGATTAGGATTTGATTAAGGTTTGGGATAAGTTGGTATATTTAAACATATCCTTAAATGAATTTTAAGCAATCTAGGATTTAAATCCTATTTAATTTGATACATTCGGCCATGGGGGGTTGCTTGGCCGAAATTATCATGGTGGGGGTCCACTTGGCATGATTTGGTTGTTTGGTGAGTTGGCAAGTTGATTGGATTGAGGATTTAAAAAGGAGTTTCCTAATATAGAACTATTCAATTCTATCTATGTAATTATACTACAAAATCTGAATTAAATACAAATAAATGTAATTATTAATATTTATTAATGCCCAACATGCCTACATAGGGTTGGGTTTGGCTTGGAAGAGGTTTGGGAAGGTTTGGTACAACCGGGTCTCCTAAAAAGTCATAAAGGCTTTCTTAACTAATTAATTAAATAAAAATATAACTTGTGCCATAATTTGAATGGTTAACATGCAAGAGATTACAATATGACCATGGCATTCCTAACATGGCTAGCATACTAGTTAAAGCACCCGATTACGCTAGGTATGCCACACTTTCTAGTCGTTTTGCATATTCAAACTCAACCATGGCTATAGTCCTTTTATATAATATAAATAAAATAAAAATAAATTAGAATTAAATAAAATCCAAAAATAATTTAAATATTTCTTTAAATTATAAGGGGTTTTACATCCTACCCAACTTATGACAATTTCGTCTTCGAAATTAAAAATAATTATAATATCAAGAATTGCGAGATTTTGTACGGAGGAAGAGTAGGTACGTCAAATCTTAGCTCAATTTTTAAAAGGATGGAGGGGTGGTTGTCATAGGAATCCCAATTGACCTCATATTCTACAAGATGGGGTATGCTTCTTTCCAGACTCTACCCAACTTATAGAAGTTGGCCACTTGCAAAGATCGTCGTCATTACAAGACCTTGAGGAATACAATTTCTAGGGAGGGGCACGAGAATAATAGACACTTCTGACCACAGTTTTGGATTCTAAGTGAGCCTCGATAACACTATAACGTTCTTGGTCAATAAAAACTATAAGAAAGTTACTACAATTAAATATTGTCACTCTAGGGGTCATACTTTTGACAAGCTAGTAGCGACCTCTTGTTTGAATATACTAAGGTGTGTCGGTTCAGAAAGATTCGTTCTACGTCTAACATGGGAAACAAAGAAGTGAGCTTAAAAACTTAGAGAAGAAAAATTTATGGCCAAGTGATGAGAATCAATGATAATTAAAGAACCCAGGCTATAGAATATGATTAAGCAAGTGTTTTGAAAACTCTAAGTCATAACGACTAATATGTGTGGGCTGATGTTTGGTGTTATGTAGGAGGCATGCGCTTGCTTGTTGGATGGCATGCGTCATAGGTGTGCTACGTCTTGCATAGATCTTGAGTATTCTGTTTAGTTAAGGGAATGGGTCGATATTTGCATGGGTGAAATCGAATAGGTCGAATTTGGGTCTCTATGGTTTGTTTTGAGGAAACAATGTGTCATACACGTGGTGTAATTTTAAATGGAGTACTGGAAAGTTCGTTTGTGTGGGACATGTATGTCATGTGAGTAGTATGACTAGTCTAGTTTGTGAGTGTGAACTTTGTCGAAAGGAAAAGGCTAGTATTGTGCTTCAATTATCAAAATCACGGTCGAGGGTATCAAATGATACGAATATGGGTCGACGTTATGAACCATTGAATTATTAGTCTAATTGGAACCAATCATTTCCAACCACTTGCTAATTCCAAAATCTTATGTTTCTTAGAGAGGCTTGCGATCTATTTGCCTCAAAAAATTTGCTATTGATTTAAACAAAAATGATTCTATGATTGACTTGAAGAATTTAGGTTGTAATCTGTTACCGTAGTTATCTAAACGCACGAGCAATTGGATATAAAATGCAAAATAAAAGATCGTTTCATAAATTCCATACAGACGAAAGAACGGTCACGATTGTAATCCCATTCTGAGAGGTAGAGTATAATAAGTTCAATGTTCTACCCAACTTATAGAAGTTGGTTAATCGGGGAAAGCACAGTAATAGGGCTTCTAAGAAGGTCAAATTTCAAGGAGGTATAGGAAATATGAGGTATTTTCAATCATAGTCACAGACTCTATAGGAAGTCTAGGTATTATCTATTTAATATGGCCCATATATTAATTATGTTTGGTCAAGACAGTATGAGAGGTCTTGGTCAAGTATATCCGGAAGCAAGTTGGTACCGAGAGATGCATAACATAGGCTACGAAAAGATGTAGTTACGAAATCTATGGAAGGAGAATTAGTGAGCCAAGAGGTGGGACCTACATAATAGAGGTGAGCGCCTATTTCATCAAGTTTGTTTTTATAGTCCCAATATGGCGATGGGCTATGATGGGTTTAACTGAGTCTCAATAGGTTCCCTAAATGGACTTCAATATTTAATTGCATGAAATTTAGATTTTAATCTATAGTGGCTGGACAAAATTTTCTGGAATTTTAAACCATCCCTCTTAGGTTAGGGTAATGTAGAATAGGTTCAAATTCAAGTGGTTGGGCAAATTTTCCGTCGGGTTGGTAGAATAGGTTCTGTAAGTCATGAGATGCACCTTCCGTGACTTTTGTGTTTAAGTAGCACACAAGGCCTCTATTAAGTGGCACACTAGTGGCATGTGCGTAGAGGGATTCGAGTAGATCACAACCATATATTAGGCCAAAAGATTTGAGTCAAGGTTGGATCTCTAACTGCAGTCCGAAAGTACATTGGTGTTATGGTAAGGGTTATCGCTAGTCCCTTTTGACCTGAAAGTCGTATCATAATAATAGAGTCCAAGGAGATGTGTTTGTGTGGGACATGATATGTCTACTTGAAGGTGGACTCGTTTAAGTTTTGCATATAAATTTTGTTGGAAGGTAACAGCTAGTATTACACTTCAAATATCAAAGTCACGGTAAGGGACACCAAAAGATTTAAAAAGAAAGTGGGAGTTCACGAGTCACTAATTTATCATCCTAGTGAGAACCAATTTACCTCAATCAATCGGTGATCCCCAAATTCCTAAAAGTAAGAATGGCTTACAATCTATTCACTCTAGAGACTAGGATATGGTTTTAGGAATAATGAGGTTAGGAATATTTGAGTCACGATATCGTATCTTGACATTTGGTAATAATAAGTCACGATGTGATCGATAACATGATAGGGTAGTTGGGAATCAGTTTCGAGGATTGTACCCTGAGTCCTAATAAATGGAAATGATCGCGTACAGTGGTACCTGAGTCTATAAGATTGAATGACCCGCTTGTCCATGGTATACGAGAGTCTATCGGTGGAATAACAAACTCTAAAGCACGTCATGGGAAAGATCCCTAACTACTAAGTCGTGAATTTCTATTTGTGTCAAACCGGCCAGACTATAGTGACAAGCGTTCTAGAGGTATTAAATGTAGTGCTCATGCATCATTTGTTGATTACTAATACAACATAATGACGGGGCGTCATGCTAAAGATTTTGGCTAAGCTGGTGAATGTGTTGTTCTAATATTATGTCACTTCTTTGATAATAGAATTTTGTACCTAGAGTAACATCTGCTGAATCTCTAATCCTGGAATGGGTGTCTACCACGGTCCTTGCAATGCTTGTCCTTGCTTTGGTCTATTCTTCTCTGTCTAAAATGTGGGGGCCTAGTCAAGTAAGGTTTGAGTTAAGGCATATGGGTTGCTAGTTAAGCCAAGAATCAAGATGAATATTTGGAGACTCACAATAACTGATTCCTAGAGATTAAATAGTCTCATAGGTTTGTGGTTTACCCAAGGGTAAGATCTTACTCATCTTTCAAGCTCAAATGACTATAAGGTCACGATATTACTATTAGGGTCGAAGGAAGGACGAGCAACTTTAGGCAAGGTTGTAGTTATATGGCTTGGCCGATGGTTGCTATACTTGTGCATATAACTACCATGGCCATAGGAATACTCTGTATTTATCTATCAAATACGAGCGTTCGTCTTTCCAATCAGTGAAAGATAAAAGCAATAAAGGGTTCAAGAAAGATGTCATTGAATACAATTACATAATTCAAAGACAAATGTGTAATTCAAGAAGAATTGTCAATGCAATCGCGGATGAGATCCTAGATACCTCTATATCTCAATCCACGTGGAATAATCATATGAAGAGCGAACCAAGTGCACTATGGTTGATCAGACCATAATACATTAATTCTAATTAGACAATATGCTTGTGGGCATCCCCAGTATACATATGTCCTGAACAAGCTCGACAAAGAATAAGCTTGCAAAACTAGGCTATAAATAGCGTCGTCATTCATGGTAGTTTAAAGTATAAGTACGGAAGAATACGTTGAAAGCAGTAATAAATAGTTCGAGTTTCACAAGGATCTAAGTCTTATCCGGTGTGCTTGCGTATACAGTCGTCCTACTGGTTCTTGTATCAGGCCTTAGTTGACCAATGGGTATGGGCTACGAAATCTCTATATTCTAGGTAAACATCTCTCCTACACTAGCATATATTCATTATCACTCTGTTACACTTTAATACTAGGTTACAAGGATACGGGTGGTAGGTTGTAGTCATACTACTCAACTTATGAAGTCAACTAATAGAGTAATTGAGGAATATAATACGTATACTCGTATGAGTTATCTCCTAACCTCCCTATTCAGTACGAAAGAAGATAAGATTTACACCTATATACTAATCCTATATACTAATCCTATATACAGGTTCACATCGGTATAGTAATGTAACCGATGTGACAAACTCGACCGACATGGGCCACCACAAAAACATGTAACGCCCCAGTCCCAAAATACTTAGGGCTAGGTACGTATTCATGCCAGCTGTATACATACGAAGTATACTCCAAAGTATGGAACCCCGTATGTATACATAAGCTGTAAAATACAGTAAAACCATGATAACTAAATCTCATCCACAACCATAAAGAATAATATCATAATCAACTCAAGAATTTGTCATTTATACATGTAGTTGGGCGGAGACAAATCCACTACCAACCAATTTAAAGGAAAGAAGATATACAAGGAAATGATCGATAAAATAGCAAGACGAACCAAGAGCAATCATCCTCGAAAAAATGGAGGAGATCACGGCCTTGGCTAGGACACCTGCAAAAAGTCACAAAGCACACACCTGGCGAGATAACCAGGTCCTCAGAGGGACGTAACAAGATACAATAAACATGCCATATAAATATTGAATATAAATTATGCCACAATTAAAGAAAGTGACAAGACATAAATAGGTAACCTAACCATACTAAAGTAATCATGCAGTTGAGAAACAAACCTTCGACGCATGAGCCCTGGCTGTAAATAGGATCGACATAGTCCCCATATAGGGCACCAGGGGCCTACATCCGTAACGTCCGAAGATCGTCAGAGGGCATCATGTGCAAGGGGCTACGTCCATAACGCTCTGAAAAACGTCAGAGGGCACCTGGAGCCTGCGTCTCCGGAGGAGCGCACAGGTAAGCATGGAAGTGCAAAGAAGCCCATACGTCAGGTATTGTTCTTCTCATCCGATGCTCTTATTCAAGTCGTATCCACGACCATATAACTCTACTAACTGCTAAGTCTCCTAACATGCCTCTATCAGCAGTTAGTCCTAACGCATGCACATGGGGGATCAGCCCACACGCAAGAACCTCTACATGCTACTCATCTCACACATCCTCGTGGTACAACTGTGTCAAGGTATATGCAATACACTACAAACGGTAGTCTCTTAACTCTAAGTCCATATGCAATCAAAGGATAATAACAAAGTACATCTAATATCACTGAGCAGACAGTAAATCAAGAACTGAAAATAAATGAACAGTGATATATAATAAAATGCAAACTAAATATAAACAGTATAATGGCAAGGTATCTTGCCTGATTCTGTGCTATAAATAAGAAACGCCGCTCCCGCGTCCACGCCTCCGGAACCCGACGCTCCTAGATAATTAATTAACTAAATTAAGTCACTACTTATGAAACTTACGATATGACTTAATTAGTCAAAGTAATGTGTTAAAATTATATTCAATCTCTCGTGGAACCATTTAGATCCATACAATCACAAACAGGTTCCACGAGACACCGAAACACAGTTTTAGGGTTTCTAACTTTTAATTAGTCAGTTATGCCCCTACTTCAATAACATACATAAAAATCATATAAAAATTATAAAAATAATATTTAAACTAATTTTCTACATATTTATCTCTAAAATTCCAGAATTAATATTTCTAAAGACATTTATGACTAGTTGATTAATAAGTCAGCTAGTCTACCCGAAACTCGCCCGGAACATAATTAATGACTCAAAATTGCTAAAATAAACAAAAATATATTTTAAACAGAAATAAAATAATTTATTTTATAGAATAATATCAGAGGTACAAGGGTTGAGTTATACTACAAGTTTGAGACATTCTAGGTCAGCCGGTTACCCGAAATTAGCTAGTTTTGACCTACAATTTTTCCGACCAGATTTGAGTTGCTAAAATCGTGAAAAAATACTTAAAAATCCTAATTTATGTATATGAACACACATAAAATTTAGTTTTAAAAATAGCCACAAATAACTCATAGTTCCTTTACAATGGGGTTACTTTTGATCCTACCGACACATGAATATTACGCATATATTTCATAAAACCTTTATGGATGATTATACTTAAAAAAAGCCATCAAAATATGATTTCTACAGAGTTAATAACATATTTTCTACAGAATTTTAGCAAAGGTTTTTAGAAGAAAAGATTTGGGTTCTTACCAAAGATCCTTGCTAGAAAGGGTGATGATGACTTCTCTTCACCAAAGTTCCAATCTTTTCCGCTATTCTTGCTTGCTAATATAGGATTGGATAGGGAAGATGGAGTTTTTAGGGTTTTTTTTTAGGGGTTTCGGGGATGTATGGTGGAGGAGATGAATTTTTGTGAAAGATGGAGAGATGTGCAATGGAGGAGATGATGTATAGAGGCTATGGGGAGTTTGTTGCTACCGAAATTATGGAGAGAGAGAGAGGTTTTGGTCAGCCAAAGGTGAGGGAGAGAAAGATTAGGATTTGGTTAAGGTTTGGGATAAGTTGGTATATTTAAACATATCCTTAAATGAATTTTAAGCAATCTAGGATTTAAATCCTATTTAATTTGATACATTCGGCCATGGGGTTTGCTTGGCCAAAATTATCATGGTGGGGGTCCACTTGGCATGATTTTGTTGTTTGGTGAGTTGGCAAGTTGATTGGATTGAGGATTTAAAAAGGGGTTTCCTAATATAGAACTATTTAATTCTATCTATGTAATTATACTACAAAATCTGAATTAAATACAAATAAATGTAATTATTAATATTTATTAATGCCCAACATGCCTACATAGGGTTGGGTTTGGCTTGGAAGAGGTTTAGGAAAGTTTGGTACAACCGGGTCTCCTAAAAAGTCATAAAGGCTTTCTTAACTAATTAATTAAATAAAAATATAACTTGTGCCATAATTTTAATGGTTAACATGCAAGAGATTACAATATGAAAATGGCATTCCTAACATGGCTAGCATACTAGTTAAAGCACCCGACTACGCTAGGCATGCCATACTTTCTAGTCGTCTTGCATATTCAAACTCAACCATGGCTATAGTCCTTTTATATAATATAAATAAAATAAAAATAAATTAGAATTAAATAAAATCCTAAAATAATTTAAATATATTTTTTAATTATAAGGGGTTTTACAGCCGTTGAGACAAGGAAGGCTCCGACGTCAGTTTCAGAGATCAGGAGTTTCCTAGGGTTAGCCGGCTATTATAGGAAGTTCGTCTAGGACTTTGCTAGGATAGCTGAACCCTTGACAAAACTAACGCGGAAGGATGCCGAGTATATCTGGTCAGAGGACTGTCAGGCAGCATTTGAGGAGCTGAAGAGGAGGCTGATAACCGCTCCAGTTCTGACATTACCTTCAGGGTCTGGAGGTTTCACCATATACAGCGATGCTTCGGGAAAGGGGCTAGGATGTGTCCTACAGTAGCATGAGAAAGTGATTGCTTATGCATCTAGACAATTACGGACTCGTGAGCGGAACTATCCTACCCACGACCTAGAGTTAGCTGCGGTGATCTTTGCACTCAAGTTGTGGAAACACTACTTATACGGAGAGCGTGTGAAAATCTTTACTGACCACAAGAGCTTGAAGTATGTGTCCACGCAGAAAGAGCTGAACATGAGGCAAAGACGATGGTTGGAGTTGATGAAGGACTTCGATATCGATTTACAGTATCACGCCGGAAAGGCAAATGTGGTGGCGGATGCACTTAGCAGGCATCCGATAGCATGGTATATGATGATAGATCGGCATTTGCGGGAAGATCTGGAGAAGCTCGGTATAGAGATAGTCCGGCCAGGATCAATGATACAGATGATGGCGCTAGACATTCAGTCATGTTTGATGGAGCAGATCAAGAAGGCACAGTCTACAGACGAGAGCCTTCGCAGACTTCAAGCCCAGGCTTTAGATGGATTGTTGGATGACTTCACCGTAGCAGAGGATGGATCCTTGAGGCATGGCAGCCGGTTATGCGTGCCGAAGGGAGAGCTGATAGAGGCTGTCTTGTAGGAGGCGCACCGATCTCGATATTCTATTCACCCTAGTGCCAACAAGATGTACCGTGACTTGCGGGAACATCTTTGGTGGCACGGAATGAAGAGGGATGTATCACGTTTCATTTTGAGATGCCTAGTTTGCCAGCAGGTCAAGGCAGAGCGTCAGAGGCCAGCTGGTCTACTACAGCCGTTACCCGTTCCCGAGTGGAAGTGGGAACACATTACGATAGACTTCATTTCAGGGCTTCCTCGTTCCCATGGAGGGAAGGATACCATTTGGGTCATCGTGGACAGGCTGACGAAGTGTGCGCACTTCATAACCTTCAAGGTGGGGCTCTCCACCGAGAAGTTGGCAGAGCTATACATGCAGCAGATAGTTCGTTTACATGGAGTACCAGTGAGCATCGTGTCCGACCGAGAGAGCGGATTAACGTCCCACTACTGGAGGAGCTTACAGGAAGAGTTGGGCAGTCGGCTCAAGTTCAGTACAGCGTACCACCCGCAGACAGATGGACAGTCCGAAAGGACGATACAGATGCTAGAGGACATGCTGAGGACCTGTGTACTGGACTTTGGCGGATCATGGGAGAGCCATCTACACTTGTTAGAGTTTTCATAGAACAACAGCTACCAAGCCAGCATCGGTATGTCTCCTTTCGAGGCACTATATGGACGACGATGCCGTTCACCGCTCTTTTGGGATGATGTTGGGGATAGAGTTATGCTTGGGCCAGAGATGATCACGGATGCAGCAGAGAAGGTCGGGATGATCAGAGACAGGCTCAGAGTCGCTCAGGACAGGCAGAAACACTGGGCCGATGCTAGTCGCAGATCGATGGAGTTCGCTGACGGAGATATGGTGCTGGTGAAGATATCACCTACTAGAGGGACGATCCGATTCGGACGAGGAGGCAAGTTGAGCCCCAGATACATCGGGCTGTTCGAGATACTTGGCAGGATCGGAGAGATAGCTTACAGGGTTGCACTTCCACCCAACCTAGCAGGAGTTCACGATGTCTTTCACGTGTCTCGGCTGAAGAGATATGTTCCAGACCCCAGCCATGTGCTAGATCATTCAGAGTTGGAGATCGGACCGAGCCTTGCAGTTACTGAGCAGCCAATAGAGATATTGGACATGAGGGAGAAGAGGCTGAGGAACAAAGTCATACCCTTAGTACGAGTAGCATGGAGCCGTCACTCTCCGGGTGAATCTACTTGGGAGAGGGAGTCGGACATGATGGAGAGATATCCTTACTTGTTCGACCCAACAGCCGCGAGGGAACCACCCGTTCCCGCTTGATACCTTAGAGGTTAGTCTTCATAATAGCCTTAGTCATTTGTTTGCATTACTTGCTATGTCAGAATATTTGTAGAGTCTTCTATCCTTGTGAATTTCGAGGACAAAATTTTTTAAGGAGGAAAAATTTGTAAGCCCCTAGTTATTAAATATTATTATTTTTATAATTTTTAAATAGTGTTTATAGCTTTAAAATAAGTTATTCTAATTATTTAAAATTTTTTAGAATTTTTAATAATTTTTTAAATGAATTTTATAGCTTAAAATATCAATATGCAATTTGTTGAATTGTTTTAATATCAATATGCAATTTGTGGAATAATTTTAATATCAGTTTGCAATTTAATGATATGTTTTAATTGCGGTTTGTAAATTATATTTGCAAACCGATAGGCGTAGGGTTAATTTGCAAAACCCCAAACTTTGGGGGTCTTGCTGCAAACCTACCCATCACCCCCCCCCCCCCCCCCCCCCCCCCCACGATCTTTCTCTCTCCTCTCTCCCACGACCGACGACCGGGCTGACCACCGCCCCGACGACCCGGCCGACCTAACCCCCATTTCCACCGCCATACCCTCCCTATAAATACCCCCCGACCCAAACCCTAACCCTAATCTATTTTCCGACCACCCCAGCCTAGCCTAGCCGCCGCCCTCACTTCCTCTTCTCCGGCCACTTCGCCGAAACCCTAGATTAGTCTAGCCACCACCACCGTCCACTTCCCGACGAGCGACCACCCCATTCAGTTCCCAACGACGAGACGAACTCCCCTCCATTTTTCTCCGACCACCCCGACGACTCCTCCGCCCTACAGCAGCCCCGCTCTACGACTCGAAGTCGGACACGTACGTGTCACCTCGCTTTTTCTTCTCCAATTCGACTCGTCTTCACCTATGTGACTCGCCGAGTCTCGACGAGTCTCGTGGTAAGTTTGGACACGGCTAGTTCGAGTCGTGCGTGTCGTGCACGACCCGACACAGGACTCGACAGTTCTTCGTGTCCTTAACTGTCAGGACACGAAGATATTATTTATTGGGTTTTAGTTTTGGGCTATCGGGTTTAAAACCCATTAACTTAAAACCCATATAAACAAACCTAACCCTACCCCTATCACATAACCCGAACTGACCCCCTGGCCAGCTCGAGCATGATTAGACCCCCTTCCCCCTGGCCAGCTCGAGCATGATTAGACCCCCTTCCCCCCTGGCCGAGTTCGAGCCCCCCTTTCCTTTCTTTTTTTTTGTTTTGTTTTGTTTTTATTTTATTTTATATATATATGTATATATGTTATTATATATATATATATATAATTTTTTTTTATATATATGTATATATATATATATATTTATAATATATATATATATATAAAATATATATATATATATATATATATTATAATATAATCTTTATATATATATATA
>JANAVB010033213.1:35000-36896 GCA_029216955.1 Iris pallida | reverse complement strand
TTGCCCATCTATTAAAGCGTCCTTGCGGCACCAAGCGCCACGGCGGAATACGCATAATTACTCGTCGACGAAGGGCCCTATCGGTGCGAACCGCCCGTCTTAGTACCTCCTCGTACTGCCACCCTCCCGTCGGATCCGAGAAGGAAGGAAGGGTCCTTCTTTCTTTCCCATAAAACACTAACTAAAATGGCGGCCGGGGTGCGAGAACCCACGAAGATCGGAGAGAATACGCACGCATAGAAAACACAAACACGTGAGTACGCACTGACGACAAGAGAATGCATTTACATCTCCCCACGGAGGACCCTACTAATACTACTAGCGTGTGTCCGGGACAACGAGAAATCGACGCCAAGGCTTACGTACTACGTACTAATCTAGTACTGCATCAAGACACAACATTCTGCGCACGGGCGTGGGCCTGACGGGCCCTATCGGCCGCACGGGACAAACAGAGGAACCATAGCTTGCCGCAGCATTTCTGCGCACGCAAACAGTTTCTGTGCACGGCGTGGGCCTGACAGGCCCTATCGGCCGCACGGGACGGAGGAACCCACGAGTTGCTGCAGTTTCTGCGCACGCAAACAATTTCCGTGCACGGCGTGGGCCTGACAGGCCCTATCGGCCGCACGGGACGGAGGAACCCACGAGTTGCTGCAGTTTCTGTGCACGCAAAAAGTTTCTGTGCACGGCGTGGGCCTGACAGGCCCTATCGGCCGCACGGGACGGAGGAACCCACGAGTTGCTGCAGTTTCTGCGCACGCAAACAGTTTCTGCGCACGGCGTGGGCGTGACAGGCCCTATCGGCCGCACGGGACGGAGGAACCCACGAGTTGCTGCAGTTTCTGCGCACGCAAACAGTTTCTGTGCACGGCGTGGGCGTGACAGGCACTATCGGCCGCACGGGACACAGAAACGCATGCGTTGCAGCAGTTTCTGCGTGCACGAAGAATTTCTGCGCACGGCGTGGGCCTGACAGGCCCTATCGGCCGCACGGGACCGAGGAATGGAAGCGGTGCAGCAGTTTCTGCGCATGCGAAGAATTTCTGTGCACGGCGTGGGCCTGACAGGCCCTATCGGCCGCACGGGACACAGAAACGCAAGCTTTGCAGCAGTTTCTGCACGCACGAACAATTTCTGTGCACGACGTGGGCCTGACAGCCCCTATCGGCCGCACGGGACAGAGGAATGCAAGCGTTGCAGCAGTTTCTGTGCACACGAACAATTCCTGTGCACGGCGTGGGCTTGACAGGCCCTATCGGCCGCACGGGACACAGAAACGCATGCGTTGCAGCAGTTTCTGCACGCACGAAGATTTTCTGTGCACGGCGTGGGCCTGACAGGCCCTATCGGCCGCACGGGATCGACCGGGTGCGCATATGCTGCGGTTTGTGTGCCTCGCGGCACTTCGTTTGCCCCGCGGCAGATTCCTGCCCACGGCGTGGGCCTGACAGGCTGCATCGGCGAGCACGGGAGCGGCCTGCGGCAGCGCGCGAAAAATGACAAGCTCCTCAAGCACTTTGGTCCCCCGGAATCATCCCCACAATAAAACTGCAAATCTATTATAGGGGAGTAGGTGGTGAAGGGGGGATGTTCGTCGCGCGCGCGCACGGGGGGGCGCACGGCGCGTCGATCGGCTCCACGCTCGCGGCCATTTAGCGAGCGCGCGCTTGCGAATTTTGCTTGCGCGACGATTCGCGGCGTTTTCTGTCGCGCGACAATTTCTGCCCACGGCGTGGGCTTGACGGGGCCTATCGGCCGCACGGGACTGAGGAATGCGAGCGTTGTTGCAGTTTCTGTGCACACGAAGAATTTCTGTGCACGGCGTGGGCCTGACAGCCCCTATCGGCCGCACGGGACCGAGGAATGGAAGCGTTGCAGCAGTTTCTGCGCGCA
>JANAVB010033213.1:15000-20000 GCA_029216955.1 Iris pallida | reverse complement strand
GGACATAGCTCGGGTAGGCGGCGGGTCCTTCGATACAAGGTAGCTAGCCCCATGGAAAGCCCCCGACTACCCACGCAATAAAAGCATGCGCGCTATAACGTCTACCCCCTAGGATGACTGGGCCCGGTGCCCCGGCGTATAACCAGTCTAGGCAGAAATCCTTGTCGACAAGGTGTCCAATGACCACGCACCTACGAGACATCTAAACTCACGTAAATGCATGGCCTACTTGTTGGTACAATCGGAACTATACTTAGCAACTCGTGCTCTGAATCACACTTGGCATAACGTGCCTCGGGACTGCGAGACTACCAACCGAGGGATCGCCTCGAACTTAACGTGGATAGGAACGCGAGACTCCCAACCGAGGGACCGCCTCGAAACTCAACGTGGATAGGAACGCGAGACTCCCAACCGAGGGACCGCCTCGAATACTCAACGTGGATAGGAACGCGAGACTCCCAACCGAGGGACCGCCTCGAAACTCAACGTGGATAGGAACGCGAGACTCCCAACCGAGGGACCGCCTCGAATACTTAACGTGGATAGGCACGCGAGACTCCCAACCGAGGGACCGCCTCGAACTACATTGAACTCGAGGGAACGACTACTTTGTAGCCTTCCAACTTAACTTGAACAAACGTGTTCCTTAAGTGCCATGGACCGTGGCTAACTTTACATCGTGCCAACCGCAGCTCGTGCCTGTAACTGACTTCCGTCTTACGTGACGCTATCACTCAAGTCATACGTTATATGACGGCCCGTGAGATCGTGGGACTATTTGACTTGACAACCGCAGAACGAGCGGGACGGTACTTAGAATGACTTAGGTCGATCGGCTTAACTTCGCCTAACTTACTCAAGCCTAACAACTTAACCCGAGGGACGAGCCAAGGCTATGCCAAGCCTTGCGCAGTGGAACGTGGATGCTTTATCGAGCATTCATGCGGGCGACGCCTATGACTTAGGCTAACTCAACGTTTGTGTCGAATACCAACTTTCCTCCTCCCAAGCCACGGGACGAAGGACCGAGTGTCATTTTAAAGCACGCTGAGCCGACTTCTATTGAAACTGTGGGACCATTTTCCATGTTCTAAGACATTCCGACGGGCCGGGATTACTCCCTTAGCTATGTGCGTTCGTAGCTTTTATTTTAGCCTACTTGTGCAAGTTGAAAACCAACGAATTATTAAGTGAAGGCAAAGATAAGGCAAGTTCACCGAAACTCCCCCACCTGAGCGATGTCTTCGAGTCGCCGTTGTAAGGCCAAGTCCGAATCTCCGTCGGCGTTTCGATTCCTCCGATTGACTTTGCGGGACGGGGCACTACAACATACACCACTCAGAACAAGTCTCGTCCTCGAGACTTTCCTGAAGGCAACCCATCCTACCATTTCTATGGCCAAGACTTAATCGTTTACACACCGCCTATGCGTTTCTTCGATTCCGAGCCACGCTTGTACGTATCGTTAACTTAGTCGTAAGGCACACCAACCGATTAATCGACATTTGAACTCGTTTCAATTAATGACCGCATTACCATCAACATTTCTTCAATACTTACGATTTCGAAATCCTCGACACTTTTCGGTTTCTCAAGTCTCACTTGATTCAACGTATCACTTAGTTGGATCGTGCACATATTCCAGGCGTCCCCAAAATACATACATGTCAGCCAAGCCTCGTGATAGAGAATCCGCCATCACCACTCGAGTCGGATCGTGCACATATTCGGGCGTCCCTGATATACGTACATGTCAGCCAAGACTCGTAAGTGGTGCCTCCGTAACTCCTAACTCTTCGCGCTCGAATGTCTGCCTACCGCTAGGCTATGTCTTTTCGTCAGTACTGGAATCATAGTTCCCAAACAACGATATCAACACTGACCCCATCCTAAGGTCAAACCAAATCGATGGTACGGGATTTTCTACCCAAGCTCGCATCACTCCGATTTCTAAACATCGAGCATCGATTTCCTACGCACATCCCCATATTCGCCGCACGGGGTACGAGTCGTTCGGTAAAGCCATCCTACGATAACTTACGTTTTTGACCAATTCCACGTCATATCCATATCGTTCGTTCATCAAACCGTTTCGCATAGTCTATCTCTTTGAACACGTTCGACATAATCCGCCTATCAATCTTTTCAAGTCAAGCACGCTATGGCACAATCTATCTCTACATCGTAATTCATATTCCACGTTTCCGAAATCATCTATTCCAATTCACGTAATCGATCACAAGGTCATCTGCCTTAACAATACGTTGCGCCCCGATCTCACGCAGGTCCGATCATCCACGGTGGTTCATGAATCACCATGCAACGCTCCCGCGGAATAATCATTCTCATCGGGGCGTAACTCTTGTTTCGTGTCTAGACTCGTTCATTCTCGATGCGCGGATTGGACCTACTCAATCCTCAAGTTTTAATCAACCGTCAATCACAAGTCCTAACATTCTCGAGTTCTCCTTCGCATCAAACCAACAAGTCGGGACAATCGAAGTTGTCGCGTCCAAATTTTCTGAGTTCGATTATTCCCGCGACATGAATCACCATGTCAGCGCTCACGCGGAACGATCGCCCCAAATCTGACGCAACGCATGTGCGAGGCAAGATTTGCGCTCGCACAAGACAAGACCGTCGACGTTGTGGTTATCAACGCAACCATCAAAACACGATCACTTTTATCCAACATTCATCTCAATCAAATCCTAATTATTGTATCCAACCGAATAATAGCACTTGCACGATCGTCATTCACCGAGTCCGAGTACCTCCGAGTTATTGCATATCATCTTTGATACGCCTCAATACCATCGACGATATACGTAACCTGACGATCTTCGTTTGCAACGAATTCTGAGTTGTGCGAATGATGCTATCGTCCGACTGGATTATCTCCTCGAATCGTTTACATCATCAATTTCTTCAACCCAAATTCACGTATCGTTTATCCGTCGATCTTAAGTCATCGACTACATATTTCTTCAATCAAGTCATCCATTTATTCTATCGTTTAGAAATTTCCATTCAACCATTTCGTAATTCGCACTATCGTTTACAAATCGTTCGAACGGTATCACGTTTGCGACTCTCGAATCATGACCATCTAAGCGCTACTCGTTCTAAGGCTTTGCGATATCATCGCTTGTCGACATACTCGTACTATCCGTAACTCCTCTGGTTCCGCTCGAACAATTTCTATAACGTCCATACACCACTCGGGTTCGAGCCATCCGATTTAGTCCTCAATCACGTTCGTATCGACGCACTAAGTCGTTCGCACAATCCTCAAAATCCCAATCAATCCTTCGTGTACGCCTAAGCGTTAGTCTGATAACGTTCCTATCGATATACACTCTAAGTGTATCTTCTTTCCCGACCAAGCGATACTTGATATCGCTCGCGACTCATTTGCACCAAGGGTCAAGGTGCGCGACGCAAAACACAACTTAGCCAAAAAGGCCGTGTGCATAGCCATCCCGTATGGACTATACTCCGACTTTGCGTGCTCATTTTATAATGTTGACATAGGACTCGTTAGGCACGCACATGACTTGCTAACTTTAGTACGCATTTTCTATCAACTCAAGGTCGGCACCGTTCGGCCCAAAGGCCACCACCTATCGATTAGTTTGATTGAACGCTTGTACGAGCTTTCGAAAATATTAGACTTATTGTATGGACATGCCGAGGGACGTTTGAGAGAGAGCGCACCAACGATAACAACTTGCGGAAGCAACATTCAGAGTTCTCGGAAACAACAAAGTTAAAGAATTCAATCGGTAGTCCAAGGACGTAAAGCCATGCTCTGATACCATTATGTCACGCCCCGCTCCCGTAGGAGCGATCGTCCTCGCTAAGGCGTGATGCCGCACGAGCCTAGATTGCGCTCGTGCAAGGCGGGTTCCATAACGGCCGATTTACAGCGGCTGCGACGGGGTCGTCGCACAGAAGTCCCAAGCAGAGACATTGAACACGCAGCGGAAATTTAGAACGAAACACAAGTTATTCAAAGAAGCTCTTTTATTCATATTGAAACAACGGTTACATTGGGGGCACAAGGCCAAGATTACAATCACTCAAATACACTCGTCTCACATTACAAATCGCTCAGCTCTCTCTCTCATCTCTCGATACATATTGTCAATCCAGCGGAAGCTTCGGAAGGCGATGTCCATACATTATGTCCCGTATAAGTCTTCGAATCCATGCGACCGCACGCTTCGAATCGCCAAGGAACTCCGTGCCTCGACGCATCCAAGCGAGCTCCGCGCCACGAGCTTCTACCTGTGCCTGCACATAAACACTGTGTGGGTGTCAGTACCACTGTACTGGTGGAGTGAGCTCCTCGCCCACCCATACAAAACCGACACGTTTATTTTACTTTGTACATTACAAGCCCCCTTTTTTACGATTGTCTTTCTAGTCTTGCCTTAGGATCGATTTTAGGACCGACGCTCGGCCTATTTAGTGTCTTTAGACCATCTTCGTGCCTTGCACTAATAACGTACCCATACTTTGCCTCTAGACCTTTCTCGTGTTTGCATTGTCAACGTACCGACTCATACTTGTCTTTCGTACCATACTCTTGAACGTAACGACTAGGTCGTGTCGAATACTTGCCCTACGGCCCTTCTCGACTTAACTCGAAACGTATATCCCAACTTGTGGAACCGATGTTGTGAACTCAAGTACGACAACGTATCTCGTGCCGAAGCACGTGTCTTTACGTATAACCGAATCGTAGACTTTATAATACTTTGGGTGCAACCGAGCACACATTTCACCATTCGACGCATACCGTGCTTACACTTCCTTTATTATGACCGACACCGTGCATGCGGATTCGCCGCTTAGCACGCCAAATATCTATATGAAAGGCCACTGGCATGACAAGCCATCGCGGACATAGCTCGGGTAGGCGGCGGGTCCTTCGATGCAAGGTAGCTAGCCCCATGGAAAGCCCCCGACTACCCACGCAATAAAAGCATGCG
>JANAVB010033212.1:0-25718 GCA_029216955.1 Iris pallida | reverse complement strand
TTTAAATATCTTAATCCTTATCTTATTGGGAATTTCCACATCCTATAAATAGGCAGGTACTCCTCCAATTTATTTTATCATCCACCAAATTGTCTCCACAAATTATTCTACCACAAATAGGTGTGTCTCGTCCGTGTTCATCCATCTCGTGTCAGCCGTGACGGCCTCGGGTCCGACCCGGGTGTCATTCCAATATCTTATTCCATATATTACACATACATTATTCTCGTGTCGGACACACCCGACACAATTAAAACCTATCTATGATTTCGTCTCTCGACGCCACCACCAGTTCGACACACCCGAATCCCCGCTCACCCGCCAACCTCCACCAGGACCACTGAGAACCACCCTCCTTTCCGATTCCCGTCCCGACCAACCCGTCTCCCCGACACCACCAAGAACCACCATCACCGCCAGGCCCACTGCCTCGACACCCCCGAACACCCATCCCTGCACTCCGACGAACCCACCTCCCACCACCTACAACACCACCGTTCGACCTCGCCATCCCCGACAGACCCGAACCCAACACAGGGGACATTCGACCCCGACACCACACGACATCTACCACCACACGCCACCACCACCGCCCAAAAACAATAGGAAAGAAGAAGACCAAACCCTTACCTCTTCCCGACTGCGTCACCCCGAGCTCCGCCTAGTCGCAGCAGCTCTGGCCTGGAGTCCACGCCCTCAGCGTGCATCCGCGCGGCGGGAGGTGCGTGCACCGCCTCCACTTGAGGTCGTCGACGCCTTCTGGAAACCCCAGCGCCTCCGTCCAGGCGAGTGAGCGCCGAGCGGGCGACTCGCCCCTCTCGCCGTACGCTCTCGCGCCGCTGCTCCTAGCCAAGTCCAACCGACCGCCGGCCTAGCCTGGCCAGCACGTCCGCTCCTCCGACCGCTCTTTTTCTCCGGCTAAACCAACGACGGCCGACCGCTGAGCGCCAGCCCGCCGCGACTACGAGACCGACCAAAACCCCTCATTTTCCTCTACGCCACCTCCTACACGCTGATTCCTGGCGCCGCCCTGTCTCCTCCCAGTCTCCGCCAGATCCGCGTCCGCCGACGAGTCCTTCCTCCCTCTTCCGCCGGAAACCCGGCATCGAAACCCAGTCCAGCCGAGACCGGCGACTTCTCCTCCCTTTCCAGTCTGAGCCCTAGCCTCTCTCTCAGCAACCACGCGTGCGCTGCACCTCAGTGTCCTCCGTCTCTGTCTCCACCGCGCCAACGCCTCTATGTCGCCGAGCCCGATCTCCCTACGCCTCTATTTCCCTCTCAGTTGCTCCCTCACCCTCCCGCTCTCTCTCACCTCTCTCTCTCGATTCCCTCTCTGCTCCTCCTTCCTGCCTCATTTTTTTCTTTTCTTTCTCTGAAACGAAGGCAGCAGCAGTCAATTGACTGCTGCAGGTAATATTTTGCGGATTTTTATTTTTGTCCTTCGTGTTTTTATTATTTATTATTTGTTTTACTTTGTACGTTTTGTGTGTATTAATTATGTTATATTATATATTATTATTATTATTATATTATTATCAGTACAGCAGTACACTAGTTTTATTAGTTTATTTTAATTTATTTTATTTATATTTGTTTGAAAATTAATATTATTATGATTATACATATAGTGGTATGTATACATATTATTTTTTAAAGAGTTACAATAATTAGAGTACTATTAGTTTTTACCATTGAAATGGGCATAATATTGTGGATATATTGTTTCATCATTGGGTAGCATATCAAATTACTTTTTAAAAAAAACCAAAATATTGCAAATCTAGGTTAGAGTAGCCTTAAAAGATATGACTATATAATAAGCACTTCAAATATATATATATATATATATATATACATAAGTTAGTACCTGTTCAATTACTTATTTGACAAAAGTATAGCTTCTACCTAAAATGTTATTTTTGAGTATTCATGCCAAAAATGATTTTTCTTGATTTAAGTTTTTCCTATGAATATTTTGACTCATGAAAACTAGTTTTTGGTATTATAAATATTTTCTAAAAACTCGTATATATAAATAATTATTTTCTTTGATTTTCTCCTGTCCGTACCAAGTCCTATTGTTCCTATCCTTCGCCCATTTCGAGACTATCTATGTCCAATCTTACTAAATTAACCTTCTGGACCCAATGACCGATCCGTACCACCATCGAGGTCCCCTTGTACAGTTACACCGAAATTGCAGTTCGTGCCACCGTAATATTCGCAGCCACTAGACGTCTACCAGGCAAGACACCTTGCCATTTGCTGTTTAATTATTTTAGCTCTATTTCATGCATGTTCATTATTTCTTTATGCAAAATAAACTGTGATACATGGCATAAACCTGTTAGAATTTACTGTTCAGTTTCTTGCTATGTATTATTCTTACGCAATTAGACTAGATTTAAGGGACCACCTTTGTGTGTTGCATTCATGGCCTTGACACGTTGTACCACGAAGTTGTGTGTCGCATGTAGAATACGGAAGTGCATAATTGGCTGGCCACCAGTACGTACAAGCCGTGCGATAGGAATAATCGCTAATAGAGGTTGCATGCTAGTTTGACTTAGCGGTTATAGAGTTAGCATTGGGCGGGAAGAACATGATTGGAAGTTGACTACCACCCTATCTATCGTAGACTCGCTCGCTACTGAGGAACGATAGGTAGACTGTATGCTATAGACTCGCTCGATACTGAGGAATAGTATACGGTGTTGTGACTCGCTACTGAGGTACTGCATTGATATTTTCTCGACTTGACTGGGTAGTCATGCGACCATGAACTGTTCTTAAACTGCATTCACTTAGAACGGTTAGGCTACCCTTATCCGTTAGGTACGAGTACCTTTGGTTTGGGTACTTGTATCTGACCGTGGCTTGGAACAATAACTTGTCGCGGAATAGTTCGTCACATCTTGTCCTTGTTTGCTTGTAGGTGTGACTTACTACTTCGATAAGAAGGTATTGAACCTTGTTGGGGTCCGATACCATATTGGATTCATGACATGTAAAGATACGTTACCGTGAATTAGTTTACCATCTCCTGTCCTTGTTTGGTTGGGGAGATGGTACGCTCGTTCAGTAGGTGCGTATTGGACCATGTTATAATTCAATTAACTTATTTATTTGAGCGATATTTATTCAGTTTATATGGCATGATATTATGTGTCTTGTTACGTCCCTCTGAGGACCTGGTTATCTCTCCAGGTGTGTGCTCTTGTCTTTCGCAGGTGTTTTAGCTCTAGCCGTGTTCATTGCTATTTCTCGAGGATGATTGCACTTGGATCGTCTTCGCTCTGCTCGCCAAAATTATTTATTCTATCATGTACTTTTTTTATTTTGTTGGTAGTGGATTTGTCTCCGCCCAACATATTGTATCAAGACAAATAAATTCTCATTATATGATATCTTTTATTCATTTATTCTGTGTGGATGAGATTAGTTATGGTTCTACTACATTTTGCAGCTTATGTATTTATATGAGGTTTCCATATATTGGAGTATACTTCGTATGAATACAGCTGGCATGTCTACAGTTCTAGTCCTACGTATTTTGGGACTGGGGCGTTACATGTTTTTGTGGTGGCCCATGCAGGTCAAGATAAATTGTTTGGTTACTTTACCGTACCAAGCAAGCCTGCGTATAGGATTAGAAGTCTAGGATCTCATCCACATACTTGACCCCTTTCCTTGATTTTATCTACCGTTTGACTCATCAATTGCATCTTGCTTGCTCCCTTCCATCCCTATTCTTATCTTCCCTTCGTGTTTGCTAGAGATCGACCCTACTAGTTAATTGTCCCAAAACACCATTAGTTTAATTCTTTAAGTTGGGTAGAATACCTTATGTTAGCAACCCTTTGACCTAGTGACCTATATTAGCAAGTTTATTTAGATCCTAGAATCTAGAGGACCTAACCCGTCTAGCCAACCAAGGACTTGGAGACTATAGGACAATTATATGACTTAGAATCATTCTACCTTCTTTTAATCTAAATCTCTCGTGCCTATGTATTTACCATTTTAACTAATGATGCTAATGTAGCCTAGTTTTTGCAAACTTATTCTTTATCGAGTTTGTTCATGACATATGCTATTGAGCGCTCACTAGCATGCTGTCTAATTAGAAACCAGGTGCATAATGGTCTGATCAACCAATTGCACTTTGGTTCATTTTTGTCTATTATTCTACGTGGATGGGGACATAGCTAAACTTGTCCTTTAGAGTCCCATCCTACGACTGCCTTGGCAATTCCTTTGAAATTTTCGGTCGTCCTTGAATCACGTATTCGTATTCGATAAATGCCTCATTCGAACTCTATATTGCTTTCACCTTCACCTATTTTAGAAGAACGAAAGCGTTATACTATAACTTCCTCTAGCCTTCCTATCGGCTATGACCATTCTCACTCAATGTTGCTATATCTTCATCATAAACTACTCGACCCTATCAAGACCCTCTAATCGCTTAATTAAAAGCGAATCTATTTCGTTCTCTTAATCGTGACCCTCATTCATTACCCGTGACCATACCGTATTATTTTTCTACGATCTAGATCACAATTTCTTACGACATATTTTCTGAAAACATTGTCATCGTTGGATCCCCACTGATACCCCCTTGTGTCCTCTCACCCCCCCTACTAATTCTAAATTTCGAGGACGAAATTCTTTTAAGTTGGATAGGATGTAAAACCCCTAAATTTTTACTAATTATTATTTTTATTATTATTAATAATTGTACGAATTTAAAATTTTGTATTGTACGTCGTGTAGTCGTATTATCCGTCGCGCACGACCTTTTATTTCTTTTTCGAATTTGCTCGACGAGTGCGAATATGTGCAAACGTACATATTTTAGAAAAATAATTTTTCTATTTTATTACATTTTCAAATATTATGTAGAATTAATATTCTTGCTATAAAAAGTCTATTATTTTTAGCAGTTATTACAAATAAATAATATTTTTCGTGCAAAAATATTTATTTCATAAATATTTTATTATTTATTTTTAAAATAATAATATAATTTTCAAAATTAATATTATTAGTATTTTAGAAAATATATTTTGAAATTTTTGTGGCATTTAATTCTTGATTTGAGTTTATGGAATAAATTAAATAGTTAAATATTTGCAATTTGAATTATCCCATTGATTTTAAACCAAGAATTTAATTTGATTTAAATTTGATTTGTATTTGGAATTGATTTATATTTAGATTTGGATTTAAATGATTTTAAATTAAATAGTAAATTATCTACTTGGGTTTTAAATATCCTAATCCTTATCTTATTGGGAATTCCCACATCCTATAAATAGGCAGGTACTCCTCCAATTTATTTTATCATCCACCAAATTGTCTCCACAAATTATTCCACCACAAATAGGTGTGCCTCGTGTCCGTGTTCCATCCATCCTCGTGTCAGCCGTGACGGCCTCGGGTCCGACCCCGGGTGTCATTCCAATATCTTATTCCATCATTATTATACATACATTATTCTCGTGTCGGACACACCCGACACAATTAAAACCAAATCTATGATTTCGTCTCCTCGATGCCACCACCAGTTCGACACACCCGAATCCCCGCTCACCCGCCAACCTCCACCAGGACCACCTGAGAACCACCCTCCTTTCCGATTTTCCGTCCCGACCAACCCGTCTCCCCGACACCACCAAGAACCACCATCACCGCCAGGCCCACTGCCTCGACCACCCGAACACCCATCCCTGCACTCCGACAGAACCACCACCTCCCACCACCTACAACACCACCGTTCGACCTCGCCATCCCCGACAGACCCGAACCCCAACACAGGGACATTCGACCCCGACACCACCACCGACATCTACCACCACCACGCCACAGTTCGTCGTCACCACCAACCGCCAAAAACAATAGGAAAGAAGAAGACCAAACCCTTACCTCTTCCCGACCGCGTCACCCCCGAGCTCCGCCTAGGCGCAGCAGCTCTGGCCTGGAGTCTACGCCCCTCAGCGTGCATCCGTCGCGCCGGAGGTGCGTGCACCCACCTCCACTTGACGTCGCCGCCGCCTTCTGGAAACCCCAGCGCCTCCGCCCAGGCGACGTGAGCGCCGACGCGGGCGACTCGCCCCTCTCCGCCATGCCGCTCTCGCGCCGCAGCTCCCTCGCCAAGTCCGTCGACCGCCGGCCTAGCCTAGCCAGCGCGTCCGCTCCTCCCGACCGCTCTTTTTCTCCGGCTAAACCCACGCCGGCCGACCGCCTGAGCGCCCAGCCCGCCGCCGACTACGAGCCCGACCAAAAACCCTCCTTTTCCTCTCCGCCACCTCCTACAGCCGCTGATTCCTGGCGCCGCCCTGTCTCCACCCCGTCTCCGCCAGATCCGCGTCCGCCGACGAGTCCTTCCTCCCTCTTTCGCCGGAAACCCGCCATCGAAACCCCCAGTCCAGCCGAGACCGGCGACTTCTCCTCCTCCCTTTTCTCGCCTGAGCCCTAGCCCCCTCTCTCCTCAGCAACCACTGCGTGCGCTGCACCTCCGTGTCCTTCGCCTCTGTCTCCACCGCGCGCCACCGCCTCCATGTCGCCCGAGCCCCGATCTCCCTCCGCCCTCTATTTCCCTCTCAGTTGCTCCCTCACCCTCCCGCTCTCTCCTCACCTCTCTCTCTCGATTCCCTCTCTCTGTCTCCTCCTTCCTTCCTCGTTTTTTTTTTTCTTTCTTTTCTCTGAAACCAAAGGCAGCAGCAGTCAATTGACTGCTGCAGTGTAATACTTTTGCTGATTTTTATTTTTGTCCTTTCGTGTTTTATTATTTATTATTTTGTTTTACTTTGTACGTTTTGTTGTGTTATTAATTATGTTATTATATTATTATTATTATTATTATTATCAGTACAGCAGTACACTAGTTTTATTAGTTTATTTTAATTTATTTTATTTATATTATGTTTGAAAATTTAATATTATTATGATTATACATACAGTGGTATGTATACATGTATATTATTTTTAAAGAGTACTATGATTATTAGTACTATTAGTTTTTACCATTGAAATGGGCATAATATTGTGGATATATTTTGTTTTCATCATTGGGTTAGCAATATCAAATTACTTTTTAAAAAAAACCAAAATATTTGCAAATCTAGGTTAGAGTAGCCTTAAAAGATATGACTATATAATAAGCACTTCAAATATATATATATATATATATATATATATATATATATATATATATATATATATATATATATATACAATAAGTTTAGTACCTGTTCAATTACTTATTTTGACAAAAGTATAGCTTTCTACCTAAAATGTTATTTTTGAGTATTCATGCCAAAAATGATTTTTCTTGATTTTAAGTATTTTTCCTATGAATATTTTTGACTCATGAAAACTAGTTTTTGGTATTATAAATATTTTCTAAAACTCGTATATATAAATAATTATTTTCTTTGATTTTCTCCTGTCCGTATCCAAGTCCTATTATTCCTATTCCTTCGCCCATTTCGAGACTATCTTATGTCCACTCTTACTAAATTAACCCTTCTGGACCCAATGACACGATCCGTACCACCATCCGAGGTCCCCTTGTACAGTTGTTACACCGAAATTGCAGTTCGTGCCACCGTAATATTCGCAGCACACTAGACGTCCTACCAGGCAAGACACCTTGCCATTTGCTGTTTAATTATTTTAGCTCATATTTCATGCATGTTCATTATTTTATTTATGCAAAATAAACTGTGATACATGGCATAACCTGTTAGAATTTACTGTTCAGTTTCTTGCTATGTATTATTTTCTTACACATTAGACCTAGATTTAAGGGACCACCTTTGTGTGTTGCATTCATGGCCTTGACACGTTGTACCACGAAGTTGTGTGTCGCATATAGAACACGGAAGTACGTGATTGGCTGGCCACCAGTACGTACAAGCCGTGCGATAGGAATAATCGCTAATAGAGGTTGCATGCTAGTTTGACTTAGCGGTTATAGAGTTAGCATTGGGCGGAAAGAACATGATTGGAAGTTGACTACCACCCTATCTATCGTAGACTCGCTCGCTACTGAGGAACGATAGGTAGACTGTATGCTATAGACTCGCTCGATACTGAGGAATAGTATACGGTGTTGTGACTCGCTACTAAGGTACTGCATTGATATTTTCTCGACTTGACTGGGTAGTCATGCGACCATGAACTGTTCTTAAACTGCATTCACTTAGAACGGTTAGGCTACCCTTATCCGTTAGGTACGAGTACCTTTGGTTTGGGTACTTGTATCTGACCGTGGCTTGGAACAATAACTTGTCGCGGATTAGTTCGTCACATCTTGTCCTTGTTTGGTTGTAGGTGTAACTTACTACTTCGATGAGAAGGTATTGAACCTTGTTGGGGTCCGGATACCATATTGGATTCATGGCTTGGAAAGATACGTTACCGTGAATTAGTTTACCATCTCCTGTCCTTGTTTGGTTGGGGAGATGGTACGCTCGTTTAGTAGGTGCGTATTGGACCATGTTATAATTCAATTAACTTATTTATTTGAGCGATATTTATTCAGTTTATATGGCATGATATTATGTGTCTTGTTACGTCCCTCTGAGGACCTGGTTATCTCTCCAGGTGTGTGCTCTTGTCTTTCGCAAGTGTTTTAGCTCTAGCCGTGTTCATTGCGATTTCTCGAGGATGATTGCACTTGGATCGTCTTCGCTCTGCTCGCTAAAATTATTTATTCTATCATGTATTTTTTCTTATTTTGTTGGTAGTGGATTTGTCTCCGCCCAACATATTGTATCAAGACAAATTCATTCTCATTATATGATATCTTTTATTCATTTATTCTGTGTGGATGAGATTAGTTATGGTTCTACTGCATTTTGCAGCTTATGTATTTATACGAGGTTTCCATATATTGGAGTATACTTCGTATGAATACAGCTGGCATGTCTACGTTCCTAGTCCTACGTATTTTGGGACTGGGGCGTTACATGCAGGCTCGCAGCAGTACGACTAATATGGTACTTCCACGAGTTCGTATAATTTGCGAAGGCTGACCTACATGGGCCACCACAAAAACTTGTCACGACCCGCACCCGCTTTTTCGGATACAAGACGTGTCCAAGCCAGCCTACGCCGCAGAGTCGGCGGTAGAACGCTATCAAGCCCGCAAAAAATAAATGCTCAAAAACAACATTTGATGCTCATTCACAATTCTAAATTTATTACAACATTTACAAGATTTATATTTAAAGGAAAATACAAGTTTTATAATTAATGAAATTGAGTACAACTGCTATCTATTTCTAGGTCGACCTCAGCATACCCATGTCCTCCAAGTGCTAAGAATGAACACGGCTAAACCTGAAAAATGTTGGTTTCCAGTCAGGAATGGAACAAGTACACAAACCAACGGCAATGCAAAACACAATAGAATTAACAAGACATAAAAATAGCATATGGAATATGAAAGCTAGTAAGAAAACTGATGATATAGCACGATAGAGAAGTAAACAAGGAAAAACTAATAAAAGACATCTATCTAGGTGGCGTGAAATATCCTTTTCGACATGTGAACAGCTAGGGGGTAAATTCGACACCCTGTACGTGTCGTGTGCAGCTGCTATCATTCACGAAGGACACCGGGGATAGTTCTGGGTAGTCCACATGTCTACTAAGATATTTCCCCTCCCGACTACTCCGTGTGACGAGCATGTCAACAAGCAGCAAGATATATATAGACATAAAATGAAAAGACTACTATGAATCGGAAAGCAATCAGAAAGTGCACTTGCCTGAGGTCCTTAGCTGGAGAAACCAATAATACTATACCACTTAATGAGCCACAATCAGTCAACATATGTAGAAGTCTCCGGATGCTGAAATAGACATTACCAACGTTCTCAAAATAGTCAAATTAGCTAGGATTGCCTGTCCTTAAGTCCAATTCTGGACATAGGGGCAAAACGGTAATTTCGGGCAAAAACAATGTCCGGCATTGGACCCGCTTTGCACCGAAAAGCGTGCCAGAGTCAATGGTCTCTAAAGTCATCAAACTATATTTCTACGGATCTGGTTTTTCGATACGAACTCAACCGTATGTCCAAAGTTGGATTTCGGCGGGCCGTGCACAAAATTGCCCGTTGAGTGGGATAGTGGGGCCCGCAAAACGACGTACGATTCAACTGTCTCAGAATTGGACCAAACTTGGCATACAGGACCAGAAAAATGATACGGTCCTGTTGGCGCAAGTTTCGTCTCGATCTGACGAACGTGCACAAAGTAATTGAGAAATTTGCACAGAGGCCGATACGGGGATTTTCGACGGATACGTATTAAATTCGTCGCGCACACGCGACCAATTTGAATTCCGTCAAAGCCCACACGACTACGAAGCTGTTACGCACCTTTCGATGCTTACGTGCGCGAGCACGTTGCCCAAAATGGCGGAACGCACGCCATGTCGATGGGTTTTCTAAGTTTTGAAAACAGGTTTTTCATGATTTTCAACTTAGTTTTAAACAGAGTTTAATCTACTAGAAAATAAACTAAAAGTGGGGTCTCAATCTCGGTTATGTTGTCTACAAGCCTATTTAATTAGATTTTTGAGAGCCCTAATATGTCGTTCTGAATCTGGCTTCCAATATAGATGATTGGACTGTTTTGTGCTTTGTTTTCGAACGAGTTTTTCGAGAACTTCGCGTCGAATTTTGACTCGATTATAGTTTAATTCAAATCTAACGTAATATATGAATGGAAAGGGGTATAGGTTAGCTTCATACCCGAAGAATCCGTTCGTAAAACGGACGAGTGTGGAGGGAGAATTTCGGCCACGAAGTTGGCTCTGCGACTGACTGTCGCTGCTGCGCTGTCTTCTGTTACCTACGCGCACGCGTGCGGTCGGCCGGCCTGCGGCCGCGCGCGGCGGTGGCGCCGACGGCGGGTGGCCGCCCAGGTGATGGGGAATGGAGACGCGTCATGACCCGCTACCCAAATTATTGGGCCAGGCCGAGTCATGCCCAGCCTACGTTTGATATAAAATATAGTAAGCTGTTCTAAAGACAACAGAATAAGACTAAAATGTGCTAACAGTTCTATAAGTGAATAAAAGTCATAAATGCTCCAAACACAAAAGTCGTATCATATAGTAAAATGTCCAAAGTACAAGTCTGAAATATAAAACTGGATACATGTCCAGTTACAAAATATGTAGTCTAAATACATGGCTACTCTCAAAAGTCTAAAGTAAAAAAGACAACTAGGCGAGGTTCCCTGCAGGAACATCCTCGTAAAGAAAAGCCGGGTCCTCGGCAGTAACTCCATAATATGTGTCGCAGAGTAACTCCTCCTCAGTAAGGACACCTACAACGTTATCCTGTCAGGACGGGAGCAAGTTCTGAATCTAGCAAACTAGCATATGAAACATGAAAATGAACATAAGAGGAAATAACTGGAAACATGGCATCACACAATCTATCACGGCAAGGACACATATGTCATAGAGACAGATGTATATGTAATGTTTAAAACTGTAGCAGGTATGTGATCGGTCAATAGATGTACAATATGCTGGGGCACATATAAATAAAATGTACATACGTACAAGTGTACATCATAGGTGTACATCCGTATAGAAATGCGGGATAAAGCCTACGACGCAGTAACATATAAAATGTAACTTTGCTCGGTACGATAAAGGGGGCATGATCACGTACTCTACTATAAGTTTCCCCATAACCCATATTCTAATCATGTGAGAGATACATAAAACTGTTCTAAGCATGGTAGTAATGGAAAGTACAACATGTAATATTTTAACTTGCTACCCCAAGGATCAGCATTTAACATGGTTGGATTAGCAGTTCATTTATGTACAGTATGTAAAGTTTGTAGAATGTACTTGCCTCTAGCAAAGTAAAGCAAAACAAGCTGCGATAAAAGTGCTATGGATGTCCGGTAACTCGTCACTGTAGAAATAAATACAATAACTTAGTTTTTACACTAAGCTAAAATGCTAAGACACTAATTTGTGAAACACGACTTGTGACTGGATACCTAGCCAAAATGATGATTTTAGCATAGGGGACCAATATGGGGTGACACTCTACTTTAACTAACTTTCTAGGGTCTTTACACTAGTGAGGGGTGGGGTTCAACACGGCTAAAACTCAAAATAACACAAAAAGCTACAAGTCGTAATTAATCAATAAATAAATCAAATGACCATTGTGTTCTAACAATTTTTGAGATAGAAAAAAGCTTATTTTTACATAAAATAAAGTACCAAAATGATCCTTGTTAATTATAGAAATTTATAATAATTTTTCTGGAATTTATTAACCAGTACAAGTATTTTATAAAAATCAGTTTTCCTAAGTATACATAAAATGAGTTTTGGTTCCATATGCCAAACTAGTGGCAAAACTGTAATTTAAATACTATAAAAATTATACTAAATTAGCAAATTTAACATAGTATCTAAATACTATTTTTTCAGAATTGTAACAGTACTTTAAGTATTTTTAGAAAATCAAAAACAGCATTACACACAATTGAAATTTAAAATAATTAATTACCTGCGTATTTTGTCCATGTATTTAATTTGAACCAAAGTTCAAATACAGGACCCAAGGCTATGAATCAAGTCCAATATGACTTGTACAGGTCTTGAATGTGTGAAAACACATTTGGGCCCAAAAACCCATGCTAGGCTTGGACACCAAATGGTTGCAGTAATTTAAATATACAAAAATACAATTTGATAAAAGTGCAAAATAAATATTATTATTTTAATAAGGTAAAATTTATACAAAGTGAATATATACATACATAAGTTAAAAGTACATATATATATATAAGAAAATACTTAATTATAAAGTATATATACATATACAAATATTGTATACATATATATATTAATATATATAATGATATATATACACATGGAAATATATACATATATACATATATGTATATTTTTTTTTAATACATATATGTATATAAATACAAATATATATAAAAGTTTACTAGCTATAAAAATATATATACATATATAAAATACTGCCTATATACAGTATATACATTTATATATACAATTATATGTATATACATATATATATATATATATAAATATATATAAATAAAAAAAGAAAAGAAAAAGGAAAAGGAAAAGAAAAAGAAATAACACAGCAGTAAGGGGGGCTCGAACCCGAGCCAGAGCGCGCGTAGGGGGGGTTTTATGTCAGGTCGAGCTGGCCAGGGGGTCAACCCGAGGGTTGTGTTAGGGCTAGGATTTTAGTTAGATTTAATTAGGTTAGGTTTAACATTATACATAAAAAAATAATAAAATCGATCCTGTGTCCGGACAGTTAGGGACACAGGATTTTACGTGTCCGGGTCGATTTCGACACGCACGACACGAGTCTGCCGTGTCCAATCCTACTCTCGTGCTCGCCAGGACACGGCGAACCACATACGTGTGCACGAGACTCACACGACACGATTTATCACTGCTACTCACGTGTCCGATTTGCTGGGGGTGGGTTCGAGCGTTCTGGCCGGCGGAGGAGGCGTCGGCGAGGCGGCGCTCGGGTGGCGTTGGGGTCGTCTCGTCGAGGCGCGTCGGAGGATGGTGGTTGCGGGCGGTGGCGCTCGTCGTAGGGGTTGGACGAGCATTCGCCGGAGTTAGGATTGCGGCGGGTTTTAAGTGGGGAAGATGGGGGGCTGCGGTGGCTGTGGTGGGTCGAAGTGGGGGTGGTCGAGCTGAGGGGGGTGAGGGGGTTTAAATAAGGGGTTGAGGCTGTCGGGGGGGCAGCCGAAAATGGCGGGGGCAGGCCGCGCTGGCGGTCGTCGGTCAGCGGAGTGGGTGAGGGGAGAGAGAGTGTGGTCGTGGGGGGGGGGGTGTAGTGTAGGTTAGCAACTAGGCCCCCTTAGTTTAGGAATTTACACAATGGCCCCCACAGTAGGTAAATGCAAATAATAATTTGCATTCCGCAGTTTTAAAACATTTGAGTAATTACAAATCTATATTAAAACAATTCTAAAATTTACAAAATGATATTAAAATATTTAAATAAATTACAAAGTGATATTTTTAATATATAAAACTTATTTAAAAATCATTTATAAAATTCTAGAAAAATTCCTAAAAATCTAAATAATTATTTTAAGGCTAAAATGGACACTAAAAATTAATTAGCACTAATTTAAATAAAATTTGAAAAACAGGGGCTTACAAGTCTTCCCTCCTTAAAAAATTTTGTCCTCGAAATTCACAAGGATTGAAGACCCTACAATATTCTAACATAGCAAGTAATACAACAAAATGACTAAGGCTACGATCGAAACTAACCTCTAAGGTATCAAGCGGGAACGGGTGGTTCCCTCGCAGCGGTTGGATCGAACAAGTAAGGGTATCTCTCCCTCATGTCCGACTCCCTCTCCCAAGTAGATTCACCTGGAGAGTGACGGCTCTAAGCTACTCGTACTAGGGGTATAACCTTGTTTCACAGCCTCTTCTCTCTCATGTCTAATATCTCCACTGGCTGCTCAGAAACTGTAAGGCTCGGTCCGACCTCCAACTTTGTATGATCTAGCACATGACTGGGGTCTGGAACATATCTCCTCAGCTGAGATATGTGAAAGACGTCGTAAACTCCTGCTAGGTTGGGTGGAAGTGCAACCTTGTAAGCTACCTCTCTGATCCTGCCAAGTACCTCGAACGGCCCGATGTATCTGGGGCTCAGCTTCCCTCCTCGTCCGAACCGGATCGTCCCTCTAGTAGGTGATATCTTCACTAGCACCATATCACCGTCTGTAAACTCCATCGGCCTGCGACTAGCATCAGCCCAGTGTTTCTGCCTATCCTGAGCTACTCTGAGCCTGTCTCTGATCATCCCGACTTTCTCCGCTGCATCCGTGATCATCTCTGGCCCAAGCATAACCCTGTCTCCAATATCATCCTAAAAGAGCGGTGTGCGACATCGTCGTCCTTATTGCGCTTCGAAAGAAGACATACCGATACTGGTTTGGTAGCTGTTGTTGTATGAAAACTCTATCAAGTGCAGATGGCTCTCCCATGATCCTCCGAAGTCCAGCACGCAGGTCCTCAGCATATCCTCCAGTGTCTGTATCGTCCTCTCAGACTATCCATCTGTCTGCGGGTGGTACGCCCTACTGAACTTGAGCCTACTGCCCAACTCCTCCTGCAAGCTCCTCCAGTAGTGGGATGTGAATATGCTCTCTGTCTGACACGATGCTCACCGGCACTCCGTGTAGGCGAACTATCTGCTGCAAGTATAGCTCCGCCAACTTCTCGATAGAAAGCCCCACCTTGAAGGGTATGAAGTGCGCACACTTCGTCAGCCTGTCCACGATGACCCAAATGGCATCCTTCCCTCCTTGGGAACGAGGAAGCCCTGAGACGAAGTCCATCGTAATATGTTCCCACTTCTACTCGGGAATGGGTAACGGCTGCAACAAACCAGCTGGCCTCTGGCGCTCTGCCTTGACCTGCTGGCAAACTAGGCATCTCGAGATAAAACATGATACATCCCTCTTCATCCTGTGCCACCAAAGATGTTCCCGTAAGTCACGGTACATCTTGTTAGCACCAGGGTGAATAGAATATCTCGATCGATGCGCCTCCTATAAGACTGCCTCTACCAGCTCTCCCTTCGACACGCACAATCGGCTATCATGCCTCAAGGATCCATCCTCTGCTATCGTGAAGTCATCCAGCAATCCAGCTAACGCCTGGGCTCGAAGTCTGTGAAGGCTCTCATCTGCAGACTGTGCCTCCCTGATCTGCTCTATCAAACCTGACTGAATGTCAAGCGCCATTATCTGTATCACTGATCCTGGCCGAACTATCTTGATACTGAGCTTCTCCAGATCCTCCCATAAATGCCGATCAATCATCAGGTACCATGCCATCGGATGCCTGCTCAGCGCATCCGCCACCACATTTGCCTTTCCAGGGTGATACTGTAAATCGTTGTCGAAGTCTTTCATCAACTGCAACCATCGTATTTGCCTCATGTTCAGCTCTTTCTGCGTGAACACATACTTCAAGCTTTTGTGGTCAGTAAAGATCTCCACACGCTCTTCGTATAAGTAATATTTCCATAACTTGAGTGCAAAGATCACCGCAACTAACTCTAGGACATGGGTAGGATAATTCCTCTCATGAGTCCGCAATTGCCTAGATGCATAAGCAATCACTTTTCCATGCTGCTGTAGGACACATCCTAGTCCCATCCCAGAAGCATCGCTGTATATGGTGAACCCTCCAGAACCTGAAGGTAAAGTCAGAACTGGAGCAGTCGTCAGCCTCCTCTTCAGCTCCTCAAACGCTGTCTGGCAGTCCTCTGACCAGATGTACTCTGCGTCCTTCTGTGTCAGCTTCGTCATGGGTTCAGCTATCCTAGCAAAGTCCTGGACGAACTTTCTATAATAGCCTGCTAAACCCAAAAAGCTCCTGATCTCTGAAACTGACGTCGGAGTCTTCCATGTCTCAACTGCAGCAATCTTCCTGGGATCCACCGAGATTCCCTCTCCAGTGACTACATGGCCGAGAAACTCCATTCGGCCTAAAAAGAACTCACACTTCGACAATTTGGCAAACAACCTCTCATGTCTCAGAATCCCCAAAACTATCCGCAAGTGCTCTGTATGCTCCTCTGGCGTCTTCGAGTATATCAGGATGTCATCGATAAACACTACGACGAACTTATCAAGATACTGGTGAAATGTCTTATTCATTAAATTCATAAAGACAGCTGGCGCATTTGTGAGACCAAATGGCATCACCAAAAACTCGTACTGCCCGTACTTCGTATTGAACGCCGTCTTCTGGATGTCTACTGCCCTAACCTTCACCTGGTGGTACCCGGATCTCAAGTCTATCCTGGAAAACACCTTCGTCCCGCTCAACTGGTCGAACAAATCATCTATCCTGGGTAGAGGATATTTGTTCTTGATGGTGATGGCATTCAAGGCCCGGTAGTCAATACACAACCGAACTGTACCATCCTTCTTAGGCACAAAGAGCACTGGCGCTCTCCATGGAGAAGCACTGGATCGAATGAAACCCTTTTTCAATAGGTTATCAATCTGCTCTTTCATCTCTACTGCCTCCTTGGGATTCACTCTATAGCAAGCCCGGGATACTGGTGATGAACCCGGCACTAAATCTATAGTGAACTCCACATCTCTGTCAAGCGGAAGCCCTGGAAGATCCTCTGGGAATACATCCATAAACTTCCTGATGATAGGGTATGGCGGTGCTACGTCCCCAACTGTCGCACAATATTTCGGATCTAGGCTGATCTCCGGCCCTGTCCTCCTGACACTGAATGGTACTGTGCCTGGGAGACTGAACAAAATACTACCCTCATGATAGTCTATAGATGCATGGGCATAGCTAAGCCAGTCCATCCCCAATATGATATCATAACCGGGGAGTGGCATCACAAAGAATCGTCCCCTGAACTCTCTCCCGGCTATAAGAATAGAACATCTATAGATAGATCTAATAGGCACTGGTCCACCTCCCGTCATCACTCTACTAATCTCCGCAGTAGGTGTAGCTACTAGATGGTGTTTATGCATAAACTCTAATGATAGGAAGCTATGAGTTGCACCAGAATCAAACAAACATACAGCTAGAAAAGTATACAAATAAATATGACCTGTGATGACGTCAGCTAAGTAATCTGGCTCTGAAACCTGCTCCGGCTCTGGCTCAAGGGCTAAGCTATAAACCTTCCCCTGAGGTCCCTTCTACTGCTGCAGATAATGCCCAAACCTCTGCTGCTGAGTCGGAAGCGGTCCTCTAGTCTTCGCTACTGGGCACTCTCGAAGCTGATGGGTGGCAGACCCACAAACTAAGCACTGCCCCAACCTCTTCCTGCAGACGGCAAAATCATGCTCTGGCCTCCTACAGAATGAACACACACCTCCCCTCGGCTGCTGCTGCTGATGTCGGGGTCCCGGGGCTCTAACTGGCGGGGTCGGGTGATGTGGTGTATGGGGACGGTAATCTGCTGGGGTGGCGTCGGTGCTCTCTGCTGGAAAGCCTGACGCTTGGACGGTCCCTCATGATGTACAGAAGATGGCCTCTTGCTAGACAGAAGATGCTCCTCGATGCTCCGGGCCAACTCTAGGCTCTGGTAGTAGTCAGTCGTACCGTTCGCCACTATAAGGATGCCAATGTCTGGAACTAGACCATGGCAAAACCTATGGGTCATCTCTTCTGGATCTGCAACCAGACTAGGAGCGAAACGGCTCAGGCGACTAAACTCTGTCGTATACTCGTCTACAGAACGGTTCCCCTGCTGGATGTTCTGGAATCGTAGCCCTATGGCTACTCTAGCAGTGGTCAAGAAGAATTTCTTCTTGAACTGGGTCTTGAACTGATCCCAAGTGGCTCTCCCTCTCGCAAATAACGGCTCATTCCGGAACCAGACTCCTGCCAAGTCTATCAGCAATAATCCTGCTGCCTCGACCTGGAGGTCACCCGACATTCTGACTCCTAGGAGCTTCCTCTCTACCGAATCTAGCCAGTCATCTGCTACTACAATGCCCTCAGTCCCTAAGAACTCCTTGGAATTCAGACCCATGAAGTCCTTGATCATCCCCGCTCTCTGCCGTGGCTCTACAGGTGGTGGGACCACGGGAAGTTCCTCAGAACGCTCCATGCTCTGGCGGAGTAGGGTAGTCTGCTCCTGATGGGTTGTTAGGAACTCCTGGATTATAGTGAGCAGCTGGTTCCCGTCGAGTGTGACGGAAGCCTGGGTAGGTATGATGATAGGGGGTGGTAGAAGTATCGGGGCCTGCTGGGACTGGGATGTGGAAGGTGGTGGAGGCATCTGGGTCTGTGGATCTGTAGAGTGGGGGAGTGTGGTAGGTGGAGGTGGGGGTGTATCAGTCAACTGGTTAGCTGACTGGATAGGGAGTGCACCACTCTCAGGTGTAACATATTGGGTTGAACGAGTAATAACCATCTAATAAAAATAAAAAGGACTTATAAGGACCTGTTTAAAGTAAGCAATCATAGGCAAGAAAATATAATTATAATAGCAAGCATGTGATGTTTTCCTATGTTGCAATCCTAGTATTCCTCTAGGTGTTCTAAGCGTCATTTCTAATGTTGTCTAATTACCTTAAGTTCCTAATTGCAGGCATGCCTGGTACAATAACGTAACCAAACAATTTTAGTCAGGACCTGCATGGGCCACAACTAAAAACATGTCACGACCCGCTACCCAAATTGTTGGACCGGGCCGAGTCATGCCCAGCCTACGTTTGATATAAAACATAGTAAGTTGTTCTAAAGACAACAGGATAAGACTAAAATGTGCTAACAGTTCTATAAGTGAATAAAAGTCATAAATGCTCCAAACACAAAAGTCGTATCATATAGTAAAATGTCCAAAGTACAAGTCTGAAATGTAAAACTGGATACATGTCCAGTTACAAAATATATAGTCTAAAAACATGACTACTCTCAAAAGTCTAAAGTAAAAAGACAACTAGGCGAGGTTCCCTGTAGGAACATCCTCGTAAAGCAAAGCCGGGTCCTCGGCAGTAACTCCATAATATGTGTCGCAGAGTAACTCCTCCTCAGTAAGGATACCTACAACGTTATCCTGTCAGGACGGAAGCAAGTACTGAATCTAGCAAACTAGCATATAAAACATGAAAATGAACATAAGAGAAAATAACTGAAAATATGGCATCACACAATCTATCATGGCAAGGACACATATGTCATAGAGACAGATGTATATGTAATGTTTAAAACTATAGCAGGTACGTGATCGGTCAATAGATGTACAATGTGCTGGGGCACATATAAATTAAATGTCCATACGTACAAGTATACAGCATAGGTGTACATCCGTACAGAAATGCGGGATAAAGCCTACGGCGCAGTAACATATAAAATGTAACTTTGCTCGGTACGATAAAGGGGGCATGATCACGTACTCTACTATCAGTTTTCCTATAACCCATATTCTAATCATGTGAGAGATACATAAAACTGTTCTAAGCATGGTAGTAATGGAAAGTACAACATATAATATTTTAACTTGCTACCCCCAAGGATCAGCATTTAACATGGTTGGATTAGCAGTTCATTTATGTAACAGTATGTAAAGTTTGTAGAAAGTACTTGCCTCTAGCAAAACAAAGCAAAACAAGATGCGATAAAAGTGCTATGGATGACCGGTAACTCGTCACTGTAGAAATAAATACAATAACTTAGTTTTTACACTAAGCTAAAACGCTAAGACACTAATTTGTGAAATACGACTTGTGACTGGATACCTAGCCAAAATTATGATTTTAGCATAGAGGACCAATGTGGGGTGACACTCTACTATAACTAACTTTCTAGGGTCTTCACTAGTGAGGGGTGGGGTTCAACACGGCTAAAACTCAAAATAACACAAAAAGCTACAAGTCGTAATTAATCAATAAATAAATCAAATGACCATTGTGTTCTAACAATTTTTGAGATAGAAAAAAGCTTATTTTTACATAAAATAAAGTACCAAAATGATCCTTGTTAATTATAGAAATTTATAATAATTTTTCTGGAATTTATTAACCAGTACAAGTATTTTATAAAAATCAGTTTTCCTAAGTATACATAAAATGAGTTTTGGTTCCATATGCCAAACTAGTGGCAAAACTATAATTTAAATACTATAAAAATTATACTAAATTAGCAAAATTAACATAGTATCTAAATACTATTTTTTCAGAATTTTAACAGTACTTTAAGTATTTTAGAAAATCAAAAACAGCATTACACACAATTAAAATTTAAAATAATTAATTACCTGCGTATTTTGTCCATGTATTTAATTTGAACCAAAGTTCAAATACAGGACCCAAGGCTATGAATCAAGTCCAATATGACTTGTACAGGTCTTGAATGTGTGAAAACACATTTGGGCCCAAAAACCCATGCTAGGCTTGGACACCAAATGGTTGCAGTAATTTAAATATACAAAAATACAATTTGGTAAAAGTGCAAAATAAATATTATTATTTTAATAATGTAAAATTTATACAAAGTGAATATATACATACATAAGTTAAAAGTACATATATATATATATATATAAGAAAATACTTAATTATAAAGTATATATACATATACAAATATTGTATACATATATATATTAATATATATATAATGATATATACACATGGAAATATATACATATATACATATATGTATATAAATACAAATATATATATAAAAGTTTACTAGCTATAAAAATATATATACAAATATAAAATACAGCCTATATACAGTATATACATTTATATATACAATTATATGTATATACATATATATATAAATATATATAAATAAAAAAAGAAAAGAAAAAGAAAAAGAAAAAGAAAAAGAAATAACACAGCAGTAAGGGGGGCTCGAACCCGAGCCAGAGCGCGCGTAGGGGGGGTTTTATGTCAGGTCGGGCTGGCCAGGGGGTCAACCCGAGGGTTGTGTTAGGGTTAGGATTTTAGTTAGATTTAATTAGGTTAGGTTTAACATTATACATAAAAAAATAATAAAATCGATCCTGTGTCCGGACAGTTAGGGACACAGGATTTTACGTGTCCGGGTCGATTTCGACACGTACGACACGAGTCTGCCGTGTCCAATCCTACTCTCGTGCTCGCCAGGACACGGCGAACCACATACGTGTGCACGAGACTCACACGACACGATTTATCACTGCTACTCACGTGTCCGATTTGCTGGGGGTAGGTTCGAGCGTTCTGGCCGGCGGAGGAGGCGTCGGCGAGGCGGCGCTCGGGTGGCGTTGGGGTCGTCTCGTCGAGGCGCGTCGGAGGATGGTGGTTGCGGGCGGTGGCGCTCGTCGTGGGGGTTGGACGAGCATTCGCCGGAGTTAGGATTGCGGCGGGTTTTAAGTGGGGAAGATGGGGGGCTGCGGTGGCTGTGGTGGGTCGAAGTGGGGGTGGTCGAGCTGAGGGGGGTGAGGGGGTTTAAATAAGGGGTTGAGGCTGTCGGGGGGGCAGCCGGAAATAGCGGGGGCAGGCCGCGCTGGCGTTCGTCGGTCAGCGGAGTGGGTGAGTGGAGAGAGAGTGTGTCGTGGGGGGGGTGTAGTGTAGGTTAGCAACTAGGCCCCCTTAGTTTAGGAATTTACACAATGGCCCCCACAGTAGGTAAATGCAAATAATAATTTGCATTCCGCAGTTTTAAAACATTTGAGTAATTACAAATCTATATTAAAACAATTCTAAAATTTACAAAATGATATTAAAATATTTAAATAAATTACAAAGTGATATTTTTAATATATAAAACTCATTTAAAAATCATTTATAAAATTCTAGAAAAATTCCTAAAAATCTAAATAATTATTTTAAGGCTAAAATAGACACTAAAAATTAATTAGCACTAATTTAAATAAAATTTGAAAAACAGGGGCTTACAAGTCTTTTCTCTTTGAAAAATTTCGTCCTTGAAATTCACAAGGATTGAAGACCCTACAATATTCTAACATAGTAAGTAATACAACAAAATGACTAAGGCTACGATCGAAACTAACCTCTAAGGTATCAAGCGAGAACGGGTGGTTCCCTCACAGCGGTTGGATCGAACAAGTAAGGGTATCTCTCCCTCATGTCCGACTCCCTCTCCCAAGTAGATTAACCTGGAGAGTGACGGCTCTAAGCTACTCATACTAGGGGTATAACCTTGTTTCTCAGCCTCTTCTCTCTCATGTCTAATATCTCTACTGGCTGCTCAGAAACTGTAAGGCTCGGTCCGACCTCCAACTTTGTATGATCTAGCACATGACTGGGGTCTGGAACATATCTCCTCAGCTGAGATACATGAAAGACGTCGTGAACTCCTGCTAGGTTGGGTGGAAGTGCAACCTTGTAAGCTACCTCTCTGATCCTGCCAAGTACCTCGAACGGCCCGATGTATCTGGGGCTCAGCTTCCCTCCTCGTCCGAACCGGATCGTCCCTCTAGTAGGTGATATCTTCACTAGCACCATATCACCGTCTGTAAACTCCATCGGCCTGCGACTAGCATCAGCCCAGTGTTTCTGCCTATCCTGAGCTACTCTGAGCATGTCTCTGATCATCCCGACTTTTTCCGCTGCATCCGTGATTATCTCTGGCCCAAGCATAACCCTGTCTCCAATATCATCCTAAAAGAGCGGTGTGCGACATCGTCGTCCATATTGCGCCTCGAAAGGAGACATACCGATACTGGCTTGGTAGCTGTTGTTGTATGAAAACTCTATCAAGTGCAGATGGCTCTCCCATGATCCTCCGAAGTCCAGCACGCAGGTCCTCAGCATATCCTCCAGTGGTTGTATCGTCCTCTCGGACTATCCATCTGTCTGCGGGTGGTACGCCCTACTGAACTTGAGCCTACTGCCCAACTCCTCCTGCAAGCTCCTCCAGTAGTGGGATGTGAATATGCTCTCTGTCTGACACGATGCTCACCGGCACTCCGTGTAGGCGAACTATCTGCTGCAAGTATAGCTCCGCCAACTTCTCGATAGAAAGCCCCACCTTGAAGGGTATGAAGTGCGCACACTTCGTCAGCCTGTCCACGATGACCCAAATGGCATCCTTCCCTCCTTGGGAACGAGGAAGCCCTGAGATGAAGTTCATCGTAATATGTTCCTACTTCTACTCGGGAATGGGTAACGGCTGCAACAAACCAGCTGGCCTCTGGCGCTCCGCCTTGACCTGCTGGCAAACTAGGCATCTCGAGATAAAACATGATACATCCCTTTTCATCCTGTGCCACCAAAGATGTTCCCGTAAGTCACGGTACATCTTGTTAGCACCAGGGTGAATAGAATATCTCGATCGGTGTGCCTCCTACAAGACTGCCTCTACCAGCTCTCCCTTCGACACGCACAATCGACTATCATGCCTCAAGGATCCATCCTCTGCTATCGTGAAGTCATCCAGTAATCCAGCTAACGCCTGGGCTCGAAGTCTGTGAAGGCTCTCATCTGCAGACTGTGCCTCCCTGATCTGCTCCATCAAACCTGACTGAATGTCAAGCGCCATCATCTGTATCACTGATCCTGGCCGAACTATCTCGATACCGAGCTTCTCCAGATCCTTCCACAAATGCCGATCAATCATCAGGTACCATGCCATCGGATGCCTGCTCAGCGTATCCGCTACCAAATTTGCCTTCCCAGGGTGATACTGTAAATCAATGTCGAAGTCTTTCATCAACTGTAACCATCGTATTTGCCTCATGTTCAGCTCTTTCTGTGTGAACACATACTTCAAGCTTTTGTAGTCAGTAAAGATCTCCACACGCTCTCCGTATAAGTAATATTTCCATAACTTAAGTGCAAAGATCACCGCAACTAACTCTAGGACATGGGTAGGATAATTCCTCTTATGAGTCCGCAATTGCCTAGATGCATAAGCAATCACTTTCCCATGCTGCTGTAGGACACATCCTAGTCCCTTCCCAGAAGCATCACTGTATATGGTGAACCCTCCAGAACCTGAAGGTAAAGTCAGAACTGGAGCGGTCGTCAGCCTCATCTTCAGCTCCTCAAACGCTGCCTGGCAGTCCTCTGACCAGATGTACTCTGCGTCCTTCTACGTCAACTTCGTCATGGGTTCAGCTATCCTAGCAAAGTCCTGGACGAACTTTCTATAATTGCCTGCTAAACCCAAAAGCTCCTGATCTCTGAAACTGACGTCGGAGTCTTCCATGTCTCAACTGCAGCAATCTTCCTGGGATCCACCGAGATTCCCTCTCCAGTGACTACATGGCCGAGAAACTCCACTCGGCCTAAAAAGAACTCATACTTCGACAATTTGGCAAACAACCTCTCCTGCCTCAGAATCCCCAAAACTATCCGCAAGTGCTCTGTATGCTCCTCTGGCGTCTTCGAGTATATCAGGATGTCATCGATAATACTACGATGAACTTATCAAGATACTGGTGAAATATCTTATTCATCAAATTCATAAAGACAGCTGGCGCATTTGTGAGACCAAATGGCATCACCAGAAACTCGTACTGCCCGTACTTCGTGTTGAACGCCGTCTTCTGGATGTCTGCTGCCCTAACCTTCACCTGGTGGTACCCGGATCTCAAGTCTATCCTGGAAAACACCTTCGTCCCGCTCAACTGGTCGAACAAATCATCTATCCTGGGCAGAGGATATTTGTTCTTGATGGTGATGGCATTCAGGCCCGGTAGCCATACACAACCGGACTGTACCATCCTTCTTAGGCACAAGAGCACTGGCGCTCCCCATGGAGAAGCACTGGATCGAATGAAACCCTTTTCAACAGGTCATCAATCTGCTCTTTCATCTCTACTGTCTCCTTGGGATCACTCTATAGCAGCCCGGGATACTGGTGATGAACCCGGCACTAAATCATAGTGAACTCCACATCTCTGTCAGCGGAAGCCCTGGAAGATCCTCTGGGAATACATCCATAAACTTTCTGATGATTAGGGTGTGGCGGTGCTACGCCCCCAACTGTCGTACATATTTCGGCTCTAGGCTGATCTCCGCCCTGTCCTCCTGACACTGAATGTGCTGTGCCTGGGGGACTGAACAATACATACCCTCATGATAGTCTATGATGCTGGGCATAGCTAAGCCAGTCCTCATCCCCAATGATATCATAACCGGGGAGTGGCATCACAAAGAATCGTCCCCTGAACTCTCTCCCG
>JANAVB010033211.1:30000-32500 GCA_029216955.1 Iris pallida | reverse complement strand
CACTGCGTGGCCTGACAGGCCCTATCGGCCGCACGGACGGAGGAACCCACGAGTTTCTGCAGTTTCTTCTGCGCACGCAAACAGTTTCTGCGCACGGCGTGGGCTGACAGGCCCTATCGGCCGCACGGGACGGAGGAACCCACGAGTTGCTGCAGTTTCTGCGCACGCAAACGTTTCTGTGCACGGCTGGCGTGACAGGCACTATCGGCCGCACGGGACAGAAACGCATGCGTTGCAGCAGTTTCTGCGCGCGCGAAGAATTTCTGCGCACTGCGTGGCGTGACAGGCCCTATCGGCACCACGGACACAGAAATGCAAGCGTTGCAGCAGTTTCTTCTTCTGCGCACACGAAGATTCCTGTGCACGGCGTGGGCCTGACAGCCCTATCGTCACCACGGGACACAAAAATGCAAGCGGTGCAGCAGTTTCTGGCATGCGAATATTCCTGTGCACGGCGTGGGCCTGACAGGCCCTATCGGCGCACGGGACACAGAAACGCAAGCATTGCAGCAGTTTCTCTGCGCGCACGAACAATTTCTGTGCACGACGTGGCCTGACAGCCCCTATCGGCCGCACGGCAGAGAATGCAAGCGTTGCAGCAGTTTCTTCTGCGCACACGAACAATTCCTGTGCACGCGTGGGCTTGACAGGCCCTATCGCCGCACGGGACACAGAAACGCATGCGTTGCAGCAGTTTCTGTTCTGCCTCACGAAGATTTTCTGTGCACTGCGTGGGCCTGACATGCCCTATCGGCCGCACGGGATCGACCGGGTGCGCATATGCTGCGGTTTGTGTGCCTCGCGCACTTCGTTTGCCCCGCGGCAGATTCCTGCCCACGGCGTGGGCCTGACAGGCTGCATCGGCGAGCACGGGCGCGGCCTGCGGCTGCGCGCGAAAAATGACAAGCTCCTCAAGCACTTTGGTCCCCCGGAATCATCCCCACAATAAAACTGCAAATCTATTATAGGGAGTAGGTGGTGAAGGGGGGATGTTCGTCGCGCGCAGGCGCACGGGGGGGCGCACGGCGCGTCGAACGGCTCCACGCTCGCGGCCATTTAGCGAGCGCGCGCTTGCGAATTTTGCTTGCGCGACGATTCGCGGCGTTTTCTGTCGCGCGACAATTTCTGCCCACGGCGTGGGCTTGACGGGGCCTATCGGCCGCACGGGACTGAGGAATGCGAGCGTTGTTGCAGTTTCTGTGCACACGAAGAATTTCTGTGCACGGCGTGGGCCTGACAGCCCCTATCGGCCGCACGGGACAGAGGAATGGAAGCGTTGCAGCAGTTTCTGCGCGCACGATTAATTTCCTGTGCACGGCGTGGGCCTGACAGGCCCTGTCGGCCGCACGGGATCGAGGAACCCTCAAGTTGCAGCAGTTACTGCACACGCAACCAGTGTCCGTGCACGGCGTGGGCCTGACATGGCCTATCAGCCGCACGGGGGACGGAAATGCAAGCGTTGCCAGCAGTTTCTGCGCATGCGAAGAATTTCCGTGCACGGCGTGGGCCTGACAGGCCCTGTCGGCCGCACGGGACACAGAAACGCATGCGTTGCAGCAGTTTCAGCGCGCACGAAGATTTTCTGTGCACGGCGTGGGCCTGACAGGCCCTATCGGCTGCACGGGATCGACCGGGTGCGCATATGCTGCGGTTTGTGTGCCTCGCGGCACTTCGTTTGCCCCGCGGCAGGATTCCTGCCCACGGCGTGGGCCTGACAGGCTGCATCGGCGAGCACGGGCGCGGCCTGCGGCTGCGCGCGAAAAATGACAAGCTCCTCAAGCACTTTGGTCCCCCGGAGTCATCCCCACAATAAAACTGCAAATCTATTATAGGGGAGTAGGTGGTGAAGGGGGGGATGTTCGTCGCGCGCCACAATCCCGTGCGCGCGGGGGGTGCACGGCGCGTCGAACGGCTGCCCGCGCGCGGCGATCCAGCGACCGGGCGCTTGCTGGCTTTGGGTGCGCGACGGTTCGCGACGTTTTCTGTCGCGCGGCAGTTTCTGCCCACGGCGTGGGCCTGACAGGCTGCATCGGCGAGCACGGGCTCGCGGCGGCGCGCTGAGGCGACCAGCGCATCGAACGGCTGCACGGGCCGCCCGCCTCGCTCGCGTCCCAGCGCGAGGCGAGGCGTTGCAGCTGTTTCTGCGCGCGGCGCGCAGCTCTCAGCCCGTGCGACAGAATCTGCCGCAACTCGTGCCAGTTTCGAACCCCCCCGACCGAGCGGGAGGTTGGGCGCGTTTTCCCCAAAAATGACAAGCTCCTCAAGCACTTTGGTACCCCGGAGTCAGCCCAACAATAAAACTGCAAATCTATTATAGGGGGAAGCGAGTTGAGCTGAAATTTGGGCGGCGCAACAAATTTTGAGTAGGTGCGGCTTTGCGGGCAAAATGGGATGCTGTGCGAACGAAATCCCCCACGACCCTATCGTTGACGCGCCCGGTGCAGCAAGGCCCGCTGCTGCACCACGGACCCTTGTGCGAAGGCTCCCGTGCGAGGCCACG
>JANAVB010033210.1:0-35087 GCA_029216955.1 Iris pallida | reverse complement strand
CCTTCGTACGAAGATTGCCTATTTGAACTTTCAGGAAAATATTTCCCAAAGGTTCACTTCTTCTAGAATTGAATCACAAGATTGTTGTGATGGTTGTTGAAAGATTGTGTACAGGAATCTTCAATGCATCGTAGAGTCTTTGGCATGATGCTAAGTGCAGACCCTCGATCAAAATATGATCAACCTTCATGGTATCAACATATCTCGTGAAGTAGAGGGGTCGGTCATGACGATTATCTTCCAACACATATCATCTTGTGTAAAGGTGACATTTGTCACTCCATCATACTATGACAATGAAGGCATGTTATAGGCTCTTCCTCTGGCTTCTTGAGAAGTGCTAGACAAGTATCAGCTTGCGTCAAAGCTTTACTCAATGTTTCTCGAGTCTCATTCGAAGACGAAGTAGCTCAAAACTGACAATCTTGCTGGGGTATTAGCCAACTGGGCCAGTATATCAAAGTTATATGGCTTCTCAAGTCCCAAAGTTGAAGTCTTCTTCAATACTTTGTCGAAACAGACAAGATATTTTTCTTTGTCAGCTGTCGTCAGTTTGGGAAGAGTTGGCTCTATTAGAGTGATGAAGCCGATGGAACATTGGCAGCAGGAGAAGATGGTGCTTGAGGAACCTCCAAAACTGGAGCAAGGTTTTTTTGACCTTCTGAATAGTCTCTTAGGTAAGTTTTCCCAAACCTGGTACCAGTTAAGACTTTTTCTCTTCGGATACAAGCTCAAAGGACACCATATTGTAATTGTCTGGATCTTATTTCTGGTAGGTTTCTTTTGGCAAGATGGAGAGTTTGTCCAGTAACCTAAACCGACGCGAGATCGGTTGTGAGAAAGACATAGGGAGAAAGGTACATGAGATCCTTTTTCATGGTTCAGACCAGAAGCCTTTTGTAGATCATATCCTATTTTCGTCATGAGTTCACGAGACTGGGGACTATACAGATGGAAAGCTGGTTGGTATTTGGCTTCTGATTTTGACAATGTTGTCTCAGCAGGGAAAGAAGATGAAGGATTATCTGCTGCCGAGATAAAGGTAGCAGTTAGAGACAGAAGACACTGTTCACCAAATGAAATCATTGACATGATTTATTTTTAGTAGCCTTTTTAGACTTGGTAGAAGAAGATGGTGTTTCGAAGTCCGCCACTAAATCTGGATGGATCAATATAATCTTCCCTTTATCAGTAGACAGAGAAACAAGACCATCAGTTCATGCAGGGAAAGATTAACAATCTCGAGAGTAGTTCTCGGGATGGGGATCACACCGTCTTGTACAAGTTTAAGCTGGAAAATCTCTAAACTGTAAGGAGACGACATTGGCCGTTACAGTTTTCTCGTTTTGTTGGAGAGTTATTGTACCGGAATTGACCATCTCCTGAATTTTACTCTTTAGCACATAGCACGCTCAAGTTGGATGTCCAATAAACCTGTGGTAACCAATATTTAGGAAGGTCAATTTTACCAACTTCATCTGGCCGTTTAGGTTATGGCAGTTGGAGTTTATTGCTTTTGATGAGACAATCAAAGATACTATTATATCATCTTCATCAAAAGAGTATTCTTCTTTTGGACATGGAGCCCGTTGTGGGGGCTGTAGGTAGATGTTGGCTGTTACATTGATTGCTAGGACTTCTTTGCCTTTGAGATTAATGGCCAAAGTCTCCTTGCTCTTACGATTGTTCTGATGGCCATTATTATTTGGTGTAGCGCGTTCATCTTTGTCAAGATTAGGCATTTTGAATGCCTAATTGCTTGAACTTGTCAGCGCACTTTTCTCTGCTTTGGTATTCATTATGAAGGAAGGCCAATCCTGGATTGTGTTGATGCTATCCACATGCTGATTATAGGCAACAAGTTTGATTTGCAAGTGTCTATAGTCAAAGCATTTGGGATTCCGAGAGACATTTTGAGTGCTTCACGGTAGAACCGTTCATGAAACGTTCAGTTTTATTATGTCGTTATTTGATTTTGATGAGATCAGACATAGTCATGTTGTTGGTCCCCTCATAAAATCGTTCCATGAACATTTGTTTGAAGCCAGTGAAAGAGGTTATACCATATCTGGTAAACTACGATACCATCATATGCTGCACCAGCTAAATAGTCGACAATACTCTAGTAAGAAGAGCATCATTTGGTTGAAGTTGATCAGTCATTACTTCAAAGTGATTGAGATATTTACTTGGAGTTGTGCTGCCATCAAACAGCATAATAGTAGAGGATGTATTTAGAAGAAAATTGGACCTCTTTCCATTCTATAGGATAGGGCTGTTTGATCCCAAGCTTCTGCAGGCCATCCTTCTGTGAAAGCTTCAAATTGAGTACGTAAAAGTTTTACGGCCTCATTGGTATCTTCCGTTGATTGTGGAGGAGTGGATTGATTTGATATGTTAGGAGGGGGTACCGCATGATAAGTACCACCCCCGACCAGATTGACTTGGAATAGCCTGCACTGGAATGGAAGCGGTATGAGAAGATTGTACACCCAGATCAATATTGATGGAAGCTGATGTTGTTACAGGTTCCTGAGTCAAAATTAGATTCGCGACCGGTGGAACTGTATATTGTGCCATAATCACAGCATGCATGCCTGTCATCATCTCAGCCATGTTTTTTAAACTAGCCTCCAAAGCAGCAATTCTCTGCTCTTGACTGAAAGAACTGGAAGTATCTTGATCTTCTGTGACGGCATAAGCATTACTTGTCTAGCCCTCGAAGATGAGCTAGTGGAAAGGATGGTCCTTTCAGAACTTTCACTGTCAGCATCAAAGTCATATAAGAACTACCTCCAGAAGTGATAGGGATATCTTTTTGACTGAAGGAATCTTGCTTAGAATCAAGAAGACTCCTTTCACCAATTTTGTCTTGATCGGAAAGAAAATTCCTTTGATCGATTATTTTTTTCGGCTTCATGATCTAGTATATTGATATACTCCTTCGCTGGATTCATGAATCTGATCTAAATACTGTTGACTGGGATTGCGGGATGCATTACGTCTGGACATTTTCACCCCCAGTTCTTCGAGATGCCATGTTGACAGAAGCTCGAGTAGTTCATCTTCGTCGATTATGATAGTTTTAGGAGTCTGAACATAGTTCAAACGGTCAAAGACAGACCGCTTGGCTGATTGACAGCAACATTTGATGACAACTTCAGGTGGTGATTACAATGATGCTGTTTCTCCACTGCTGGACGGGATGGATTTGCAACCTTCCGTTTCTGTATCAGAGTTCACGGAGATCACTAACAGGACGAAAGAGATTGCATGAACGTAGTCCTTGATGATATCTGGGACATGGTTTCCTGTTTTTGAGGTGTCCTGTACCTTGAGTGTACAAGACGTGCTAAGCTGGTTAGCAAAGTCTTAGGATTTTTCACCTCAGAATTCTTCCTCTGGTGCAAGTTAGCAACTGGTGCCGGTTGCGCTTGATAAATCTTGTGATTTCTCGAGGTTGACCCTAATTGGCACCTGTTGATATAGGTGCGCAAGTCTGATAGGGAGCTACTTGTGCATCTACTTGAGATACTAGCAGTTTGCCTTGTCGGGATCTTGAAATACATAAGGTTTATAGATCATGCCCTAACCTCTTTGGAGTAGGTATAATACCCTTTTGCGTGGAAAGTTTATTATGAATGAACCCATCTTCCTGATAGAGATTTGGTTGCCTCTGTTAAGGAGAATCCTATCTGTATTAGCTGTACTTTTCACCCAGTCAACAACTTTAGCAGAATAAGGAAAAGCTAAAGAGCATTCCTTAATTTAATGATTTCTCACTAAAATTCTGGTTTGGTGGCAAAGAGGGAGCCACTAATGGTATTTCCATTTATGCTGCGCTAGTATAGAAGTATGTGCAGGTTGCGCCAGAGCATGAATAAGCATAAGTTACGCTAGAGCAGGAACATGTCCAAGTGTGCCGGAGCAGGAACATGCGCAGGTTGTGCTAGAGAAGAAAGGCCATAGGGTGCTTTCCTTTGTTTTGGACAGTGGTGTGTCGAGACGAAGTTTCTTTCGAATTCAGAGTCGAAGAAGTAGAGGAATTAGCCAAAAGACTGTTTCTCTTAGGTTGTGCCAAGGCAGTGACGGGCGCAAGTTACGCAGAAGCAAGAACATGTACATTTACGCCAAGAAAGAAAAGGCCAAAGGGTGCTTTTCCTTTTTTGGACAGCAGTGTGTCGAGACAAAGTCTCCTTCGATTTCAGAATCAGAGAAGTAGAGGGATTAGCCAAAACTGTTTCTCATAGGTTGCGCCAAGGCAGTGACGGGCGCAAGTTGCGCAGAAGCAAGAACAGTGCAGTTTGCGCCAAGGAAGAAAAGGCCAAAGGGCGCTTTCCCTTGTTTTGGATAGCATGTGTCGAGACAAAGTTTTTTTCGATTTCAGAATCATAGAAGTGGAGGGATTAGCCAAAGACTGTCTCCCTTAGATTGTGCCAGGGCGTGATAGGTGCAAGTTTACAGAGGCAGGAACATGTGCTGTTTGTGCCAAGAAATCAAAGGCCAAAGGGCACTTTCCTTTATTTTGGACAGCAGTGTGTCGAGACAAAGTCTTCTTCAATTTCATAATCGAAGAAGTGAGCGATTAGCCAAACTGTCTCCCGTAGATTACGCCAGGGCGGTGATGGGCACAAGTTGTGCAGAGGCAGCAGGTTGTACCTTCGAAGACTTAGGAGTCCAGACAGAGCACGTCTTGCCCTTACAGTGGCAGTAGTGTACTTGGCACCCCCAGCATTGATCATGGCCTCGAAGACTGTCTGGTCGACTTGAACGACCAGGGTCTTCTGCGTCTTGCCGATTGACGCGGTATTACATTAAGTTGTTACTTTCTTGTCGCAGGAGAAAGTCTTCTACAGCAGAGTCGCCATTTTGTTTACAAAAATAAAAGTTTTATTACAACTTAGAAAAGAGTACAAGATACAATTGATTTTTGGGGAAGTACAACTATAGGAATCTGATCAGAAGACGATCACTTTATCCCTTGGACGATATGATATCAAAGACACAAGCCTCTGGAGGATGCAACAACACATTAGCAGGAGATTATGACCATTCTTGATGCTTTGTGATTGATTTGAAACTCTATTTATAGATTTCATGAATAACTATTTAGTAGTTATTCTGGGTTGAGCGTATTTCAGGTTGCGCGCCTCTTGTTCACTTGTGCGAACGGTTGCACTAACTGTTATGGACGCGTGGCATCGTTTGATTGAGATACGCGTGGTCGTGGATATTGTAGTGACATGTTCTACAAAGTTAGTGGCTTGCGCACCACGTCACTCTGTTCTGAACACTATTTGCTCACCTTGCGCAAGCTTCATCAGGTTGTGCATGGCATAATGTAAAACTTGTGCGAGCGGTTGTACCAACCGCTGTAGACACGTGGCATCGTTTGATTGAGATGCACGTTGTCGTGAGCAGTATAGTGGACACGCTCTGCGAAGTTGGTGGCTTGCGCGCCACATCACCCTATTTTAAAATAAAAATTTGTTCAAGTGGCGCCAACTAGCCAGGCTGCGCATGGACACAACTCAACAACTGGCGCCTTTGACTAAGTCTCATGTGTTGTGCTGATTAATTCTTGCGCCACATAATGACTTGTGCGAACCAGCTGTCATCATTACATGCTGACAAAATCTTCTCGAGCGCCGCGTTGCACGGATTCGAACGAATTTTCCTTAATCTTCGTGCTGTCATTTGTCAGGCATGATGATGCCGTTACAGCTTCTCGAAGAAGTATGCTACATGGAGCTCGTACAACCTGTCTCCTGTGCGACCGATGTTGGCGCAACCTGATGCTGCGCAACTCGATGGTTTGGCACAATATAATAATTTAGCGACATCTGATAATCATACACTTTAATGGATGGCGCAACTTGATTTTTAGCTTCTACACCATGAACTTATCTTCTCGGTTGGAGAGAACAGTGTGGGCACACGGCATTTTATGCGCCCCAATTATCACTACCACTTTTCGAGCTTGAGGGTATTTTGGTCATTTTTGAAATTTTGAGAATTATTTGGAATTATTGTGTATTATTTAGATTTATTAGAATTAATGTGATTTTTAGCGATTTTTAGTATAATTGATTTTGGTGTTTTAGTTGACTTTGACTTATGTTGACTTTGGAGACTAACCTAGTGGCTAACCTAGGTCATGACTATGTGATTAGGATATAGAAACCTAGGTTGACTTAAGTTAGTGATAATTAACCCATTAGAATTTATTTTGGAAAAATAGGATTTGAATTGTTTAAGGAATGGCTTGTGATTTCACAAGTCATGACTTGTGACTTAGGCTTAATTGCCCATAGGCCCATACCATGAACCAACCCTAACCCTAATTAGCCCATGGCAGCCACCATTGATCCTTTTCCCCTATTTAATCCCCTCCTAGAAATTAGGGCTAGCCTCCTTAGGAATTATTTGTTATTTTGGAAAAGGTGAGTCTCCATCTTCCCTAATCTCTAGAAAATCCATTTTAATTCGTTTTTCCTCTAAAACAATTGCATTAGGAACTAATTTTACTATTCTTGCTGTTGGTGTTGAGTATTTTCAGGAAGGACACAATTTGAGGAAGTTTTGGTGGCTTGAGGAACCATCTCCATTGAGTTTTTTGAGCTTTGCAACAACCATAGGTATATTTCAATTTGTGAAACCCATATTTTTTTGTGCTAAATTATTATTAATGTTTTAGTATTATTATTATTAGTATTTCTAAAATTATTATTATTATTATTATTATATTATTTAGAATGATAAAGTTATTTCAAACTTAACAACATGGCTTTTTGAGTTGAACCCAGACCCAGGCCTGAGCCAAACCCAAATCTCATTTTTCCTTTCTTTCTAATTTCTGACTTGGGTTTCTTAAAAAAAAAAAATATATATAATAGATAAATTTTATAGCTGGTCCCGTAGGACCAGCACCCTCTCACCCATGTACAACTTTTCCACTTCCCCTCCCACACGTTGTTCCTTCTTTTCCTTACGTTACTCCCCTATCTTTACTCCAGCACACCACCTATTTCTCCCCTTCCCACGTTCTCCTCAACAGAACCAACTCCCCACAACTCTCAACAAACTCTATTATCTCTCTCTCGGTTTTCATTCTGTGGAAAACCCATCTTCTCAACCCATCTCTCTCTCTCCCTCTCTCTCTGTCGAGGGTTTCCCGAGCCCTTCTCCGGCAAACTCCGAGCCCCTCCGGCGAGCTTCTCCGCGGCCATCCCGCCGCTAGCCGCCCTCTCTCCCGCGGCCATCCGCCGCCTCCGAGCTCGCCCCGCCTCCGCGGTTCCCGAGCCCCTTTCTCCGGCCGGATCCGCCACCGCGCCGCTCCTCCGCGGTACCTGCGGCCTCCGCCGCCGTTCCCGAGGCCGGCCCCCGCGGCCAGCAGCCCCGCGCCCTAGCCGGCGCCGCCCCGCGCCTCCGGCGTGCCCGAACCCGACCGCCACCCTCTGTGGCCGACCCCCTCTTCGTCCAGCCCCACCGGCAGAACCCCCTTCGCGCCCCGCTGTCAAAACCCTCCCCGTCGCCCTCCGCGCGGTTTCCCCGTCGCGTCAGCGACCTCCTCGGCCAACAGCACCCGTGCCGTCGGTGCCTCGCTGCTGTCCAGCGCCTTTCCCGCGGTTCTTTGTTGTCCCCGCCGGCGTTCCCGCTGTCCGTGGACTCTCCCGCTGTTCGGGATCTTCTACCTGCTGCCGACTTAGTTCGGATCTCTTTCCCGAGATTTTTCCCGCGGCTCCCCGCCAACGGAAACTGGTAATTTCTGTTAATCAGAGTAGTTCGTCCCTCCCGTGAGTCGATGATGATAGATCGGTTCCCCGGTTCCCTCTCGGGAATCCGGATAGCTGCGTTATAATTTTCGTTTAGCCGCGTTAGTCTATTTTTCTGTGTTTTACCTGCTGGGTTGGTGTGAATTGGTTGATATTGGATTCCCGGACTTTTCGGGAATTATTTTGGTGGAGTTGGAATTATTTCTGTGGTGTTGGAATTATTTTGGTGGATTTTGTGGACTATTTTGGGTTGGAAATTATTTGCAGGAATTTGTTGGCGCACTTCCCAGTTTTGGGTTTGTCCCGGAATAGGGGAAGTGTTGCCCAAATTTTTACAAAATTATATTTTATTAATTTCAAAACTGGCTTTCGAAAATGATTTTCTAAACCGATTTTCGGGCGACGACCGTACCGGTCTGTGGGCCCCGGCGAAATGCAAACGCACCGGTCCGACCGGACGTTGAGGCATAAACCGAATTTTGAGGAAAAGGACCGAGTCTGAGACTCCTAGTTTTCTTTTATTTATTATTTTATTTTAGGCTAAATATTATAGTCATTTAAATTCTGCATTTTATTTAATAATTCAGTCATTTTCTTATTTAATGTAAAAGAAAGATGTATCGGGCATAAGCCCACCCTAGGACCAGTAGCTGTGCCCATGTATTTGTGTAGCGTAGTTATTTTCTTTTCTGTTTCTGGTGGATGTGATTTGGGTGGATTTTGGATTGTTTTCATATTCGTAGATAGGACGTAATTTACGGCTTAAATACGAGTTTAGCTAAAATAAATAAAATATTATTAATTCACTGTTTGTCACTAAAAGAAACTGTATTTTATATACATATTATGAAAACACAAAGTTTTCCAAAATTGTAATCGATTCTCGTGATTTTCCAAATAATCCAATTAACCGGTTAATCAACGCACGTAGTTGCGACGTAATCGTTAGCTGTAAATTAATACAACTTAAAATCTGACTAGGACTTACTACTAGAGATTGCAACTAGCACACTTAGCCTGGTTATACAAAGGATCTAAGTCGAGTTCTCAACTGTAGGAACTCGAAGTTACACCTGACGTTCCTCCTCGGTACCGACTCGTCTATCCAGTCAAACTAATACAAGGCAAGTGCAGTTATGTCTATTTGGTAATTTATCTAGTAATTGTTTTATTGCAATTTTAAACCACATTGCTACACGGAACTCTCTCCTAGAGTTCGAATATTGACTCATTGATTGAATCTGATTGACTCGGGATATTGGGGGAGTAGTGTAGCGTCTATGACCAATACCCCTATATTGCATCATTGATTGTGCGAGCTGATTCCTCCTATACACGAGGATAGGCCGGACCGTATCATTAGGATATAATTGAATCATCCCAAGCCGGTCATAGTTCGTTACCTACTCAAATCACATTGTTTTCAATTGTAGAATTGTTGGAAAATATTGTTAAAGTATTTCAAATTGTTTAACGTTGCAAATTTCAAATTATTATTTGAATTATTGGATATTCGTAATTGTACTTTGCTCCCTCCTGACTGGAGACCCAACATTTTAGGTATCACTGATGAGGCTTGGTTACGCGATCCCAAGACGAGGAATTCGAGATTGCTGAGCTGTTTGATTTGAGTTTTCTTTTATTCATGATGTATAAAAAAAAATGGTTTAAGTTGTATCTTTTATTTCATGTAAAAGTTTAATAAAGTTTTAAATTTTCGAATGTTGAGTTGTGACAAATATAGTGTTGTTGTATGGTTACCTGCTACTGAACAGCTTACTGCCGCCGTCTCAACAACGGTGCAGGCTGGGCATGATCCGATTCGACCCAAGCAATTGGGACCGGGTCGTGACATGTTTTTAGTGGTGGCCCATGCAGGTCTCGAACCTGCGACTTAGGAAAACATATTTAGAAACAATTAGAACACTAGAACATCAATTTGTCACAACATAGGACCGAAATATATTATAAATAAATATTTTTGTTTGATTATAGACTGGTAGGATACCTTGCTTATGTTTGCATCCTAAACCTTCCAGAGAATGACCATTGACAAGACCAATCCTGCTGGCGATGAGGTGTCATCTCCGGATCATACCCCATATCCTTAACCAAGCCCAGGGTCCTTCCCCTCGTGGCTGTTTGACCGTCCGCATAATGCATCCAGTGAAGTTTTTCCTACACTGGCGATTCCTACCTCATCTCAAACCAAGTTGCATTTTCTTGGTGGGGTATTCATTTTTGTTTCTCCACTAGTACCAGCAAACACCTCCCAAATGGTTGTCCTATTTCAAGAAATCCTGGAGTTCCAGAAAGCTCAAGATGAAGCCCAGCAGGAACAGAAGAATATCACGAGAGAAGACATGAAGAACGTCACGATGTAGCCTTAGTTATCCCCAACCAAGTTAGAACAGAACTTTTGCCCTAGGAAGGATACCCCTGAATCTAGAAGATATTTGGGTCCCATCAAGTACTCTCCGGCAGTCTTGTCGTAAGAAGCTTTGGGCTTGTAACTATTGCAAGAGGCCTGGTCATCAGACCGTTAGTTGCCGCAAGAGATTGGGACAATGTTTGGCATGTGGATCAGCTGAGCATCGGGTAAAGGACTGCCCTTATCTTTCCATCAAACCAGAGCTCATAACCCAGCAACACCTGTTAGGCCACAACCTAGGGACCCTCTTTCTATCCAGCAGACCCTGTCCCTTACAATAAGGCATGATGCATACTCGAGGTTTATAGAAATGGAAGCAGTTGGAGACTGCTCATACAAGAGCCAGAACCATGAAGAATAGTACCTAGAACTGCTGAATAGCATCATCTTTTTGGAAGTTGTATCAGGATGCCCTAGATCAATCATAAGAGTTTTGCTGTAATTCTCCACATGAATAGAAGTTCTTAGTTACACTCTTATGGCAGATGTTTTCCTGATAGTCTCATCGGATTATCCCAGATCTAGACATAGGATTCACCCCTGACCAAGTCCCCGGCTCTTTCCCTAAATTCTAAAGGATGTTACAGAGTCAACCCGAAGGTGGCCAAGAAGATGAAGGACCAGATCAATGAAGGCTCTAGGATTTATGCAGAATGGAACTCTACCTTAGGGAGTACCTATCTTGTTTATGTCCAAGAAGGATGGAATAGTACGGATGTGCATCGATTATCGGGCACTGAAGAACAAGTACCCTTTTTCCCAGATTGATAATCTGTTTAAATCAGTTTGAGTGAACTTTAGGTGTTTTCCAAGATCGACCTCAGATCTGACTACCAACAGATCAAGGTCAGGAAGAGGACAATTCCCATAACGGCATTCAATTATGGATAGTTGTTGGTCATGTCGTTTGGACTGACAAATGCTCCTGTTGTGTTCATGAATCTCATGAACAAAGTCTTTTATGAGTATTTGAATAAGTTTGTTGTCTTCTCCATAGATGACATTCCGATATACTCGAAGACTGAAGAAGAGCATGAAGAGTATATGAGAAAAGTTTTGGAAAGAAGAAAAGCTAACTAAAAGTGAATTTTCTTAGACAAGGTGATTTTGCCCATATTGTCACAAGAGAAGAATTTCGAAGAATCTCAAGAAGATAGCCACTGTGGAGAAATGGTATACCAAAGATTCAGTAGCTGAAGTTACGGCTGACTAATACCGGAAGTTGTGAAGGAATTTGCCAAGATTGCTGAACCTATGACGAAGCTGACTCGAAAAAATGAAGAGTTCATCTGGACGGAGGACTGCCAAGCAGCATTCGAGGAGCTGAAAAAGAGGTTTATCACTGCACCAATTCTTGCGCTACCCGCAGGAACCGGTGATTTCTTGATTTACAGTAACGCCTCTGGAAAAAGGACTGGGTTACAATCTTCAACAACATGAGGAAATAATTGCTTACATATCTAGGCAATTACGGACTCATGAGAAGAACTATCCCACACATAATTTGGAACTTGCTGTAATGGAAGCATATTGGAAAGGGGGTGAAAATATATGTGGACTATAAAAGTCTAAAATATATCTTTACTCAGAAAGACCTGAGCGTTGGACAAAGAAGATGGTTGAGGATTTCAACATCGATTTACATTACTATCCAGGAAGAGCAAAATGTGGTAGCTAATGTACATAGTTGATACTAATGGCGAAATTCTTAAACAAGAAGCGGCACTTGCTAGAAGACATCAGAAAGTTGGACTGGAGATTATACTGCCGAGAGAAAAGAGCTGGATGTTGATTCAGTATCGATAAAATTGCAAGTGAGCTTGAGTCTGATGAAAGAAGTCAAGAAGACGCAGTTTCAAGAAGAAATATTTTGCAAATTGAGAGATCAAATGTTGGCAGGAACAATTGAGAGTTTCTCTATTACCAATGATGAAGTTTTTGAAGAATGGTATGAGGTTATGTATCTTCTGGCGAACTAAGGAATGAACTGATGGAAGAAGCGCGCAGTCGCAGTATCTCACATATGAATCGGGATATGCGTATCATTAATTGATATTATGAAATGTAGAAGGACAAATTCCAAGTATGGGATTAGATTGGTCAACATAAGGAGTTTAGCAGAAACCAGTAAGTTTGTTGCAGCCGCTGGACATTCTGGAGTGGAAGTTGAAGCCCATGAACTTTGTATCAGGATTACCTTAATTCCAAGGAGGGAAGAACACCAATTGGACTTTGTGGATTGACTGACTAAGTCAGTTCACTTATTTCCCTACAAATTGGTTTATTCACTAAGAAGTTGACAGCATTGTATGTAAGGCAATGTAAGAGAAAGAGTACTGTTGGGTCTAGAAAAGGTGACTGACGCAGTAGAAGTAGTAAAGGTAATTAGAGACAAGCTCAGAATTGCCAAGATAGACGGAAGCATTGGGATTAAGTGTAGACGTTGATTAGTGGAGTTTGAAGAAAGAGATAGTGTCTGAAGATCTCTTCTACCAAAGGAACGATTAGTTTTGGCAGAGTTGGAGAAGTAGCATACCGGTTAGCTCTACCAGCTAATCATTGAGAGTATGTACAATGTTATTTCATAGTTCAGAAGTTGCATCTTGAATCTGAATAATATTTTGGACAATTCAGAGCGGGAGAGTAGATCAAGCCTTACAGTGCCAGAGAAACCAGTAACAAGCGTAGTCAGAGGTGAGTAGAAGATCAGAAATTTGAGCCATCATAATTCATATTTCCTTCAAATCCTTATCTTTTTCATTTTGAACTTGACATATGTTGCTAGTTAGCCTAGTTTTGCAAGCTATTTCTTTTTCAAGCTTGATCACGATAGTATTTTACTGGGTGCACCCACTAATATTGTCTAATCAGAACCGGTGCATGATGGTCTGATCAACCTCGTGTACTTTGGTTCGCTTTTGTATTTTTCTGCGTGGATGATATCATAAAACTTGTCCCTAAACCGTCTCATCCACGACTGCCTTGGAAATCCTTATAGTTGGACCTGAGTTACGGGCGCAGTACCCGTACATGTTTGTCATCCCTAACCTTACTTTAATTTCGAGGACGAAATTTTCTAAGGAGGGAAGATTGTGAAACCCATATTTTTTTGTGCTAAATTATTATTAATGTTTTAGTATTATTATTATTAGTATTTCTAAAATTATTATTATTATTATTATTATTATTATTATATTATTTAGAATGATAAAGTTATTTCAAACTTAACAACATGGCTTTTTGAGTTGAACCCAGACCCAGGCCTGAGCCAAACCCAAATCTCATTTTTCCTTTCTTTCTAATTTCTGACTTGGTTTCTTAAAAAAAAAAAATATATAATAGATAAATTTTATAGCTGGTCCCGTAGGACCAGCACCCCTCTCAACCCATGTACAACTTTTCCACTTCCCCTCCCACACGTTGTTCCTTCTTTTCCTTACGTTACTCCCCTATCTTTACTCCAGCACACCACCTATTTCTCCCCTTCCCACGTTCTCCTCAACAGAACCAACTCCCCACAACTCTCAACAAACTCTATTATCTCTCTCTCGGTTTTCATTCTGTGGAAAACCCATCTTCTCAACCCATCTCTCTCTCTCCCTCTCTCTCTGTCGAGGGTTTCCCGAGCCCTTCTCCGGCAAACTCCCGAGCCCCTCCGGCGAGCTTCTCCGCGGCCATCCCGCCGCTAGCCGCCCTCTCTCCCGCGGCCATCCGCCGCCTCCGAGCTCGCCCCGCCTCCGCGGTTCCCGAGCCCCTTTCTCCGGCCGGATCCGCCACCGCGCCGCTCCTCCGCGGTACCTGCGGCCTCCGCCGCCGTTCCCGAGGCCGGCCCCCGCGGCCAGCAGCCCCGCGCCCTAGCCGGCGCCGCCCCGCGCCTCCGGCGTGCCCGAACCCGACCGCCACCCTCTGTGGCCGACCCCCTCTTCGTCCAGCCCCACCGGCAGAACCCCCTCCGCGCCCCGCTGTCAAAACCCTCCCCGTCGCCCTCCGCGCGGTTTCTCCGTCGCGTCAGCGACCTCCTCGGCCAACAGCACCCGTGCCGTCGGTGCCTCGCTGCTGTCCAGCGCCTTTCCCGCGGTTCTTTGCTGTCCCCGCCGGCGTTCCCGCTGTCCGTGGACTCTCCCGCTATTCGGGATCTTCTACCTGCTGCCGACTTAGTTCGGATCTCTTTCCCGAGATTTTTCCCGCGGCTCCCCGCCAACGAAAACTGGTAATTTCTGTTAATCAGAGTAGTTCGTCCCTCCCGTGAGTCGATGATGATAGATCGGTTCCCCGGTTCCCTCTCGGGAATCCGGATAGCTGCGTTATAATTTTCGTTTAGCCGCGTTAGTCTATTTTTCTGTGTTTTACCTGCTGGGTTGGTGTGAATTGGTTGATATTGGATTCCCGGACTTTTCGGGAATTATTTTGGTGGAGTTGGAATTATTTCTGTGGTGTTGGAATTATTTTGGTGGATTTTGTGGACTATTTTGGGTTGGAAATTATTTGCAGGAATTTGTTGGCGCACTTCCCAGTTTTGGGTTTGTCCCGGAATAGGGGAAGTGTTGCCCAAATTTTTACAAAATTATATTTTATTAATTTCAAAATTGGCTTTCGAAAATGATTTTCTAAACCGATTTTCGGGCGACGACCGTACCGGTCTGTGGGCCCCGGCGAAATGCAAACGCACCGGTCCGACCGGACGTTGAGGCATAAACCGAATTTTGAAGAAAAGGACCGAGTCTGAGACTCCTAGTTTTCTTTTATTTATTATTTTATTTTAGGCTAAATATTATAGTCATTTAAATTCTGCATTTTATTTAATAATTCAGTCATTTTCTTATTTAATGTAAAGAAAGATGTATCGGGCATAAGCCCACCCTAGGACCAGTAGCTGTGCCCATGTATTTGTGTAGCGTAGTTATTTTCTTTTCTGTTTCTGGTGGATGTGATTTGGGTGGATTTTGGATTGTTTTCATATTCGTAGATAGGACGTAATTTACGGCTTAAATACGAGTTTAGCTAAAATAAATAAAATATTATTAATTCACTGTTTGTCACTAAAAGAAACTGTATTTTATATACATATTATGAAAACACAAAGTTTTCCAAAATTGTAATCGATTCTCGTGATTTTCCAAATAATCCAATTAACCGGTTAATCAACGCACGTAGTTGCGATGTAATCGTTAGCTGTAAATTAATACAACTTAAAATCTGACTAGGACTTACTACTAGAGATTGCAACTAGCACACTTAGCCTGGTTATACAAAGGATCTAAGTCGAGTTCTCAACTGTAGGAACTCGAAGTTACACCTGACGTTCCTCCTCGGTACCGACTCGTCTATCCAGTCAAACTAATACAAGGCAAGTGCAGTTATGTCTATTTGGTAATTTATCTAGTAATTGTTTTATTGCAATTTTAAACCACATTGCTACACGGAACTCTCTCCTAGAGTTCGAATATTGACTCATTGATTGAATCTGATTGACTCGGGATATTGGGGGAGTAGTGTAGCGTCTATGACCAATACCCCTATATTGCATCATTGATTGTGCGAGCTGATTCCTCCTATACACGAGGATAGGCCGGACCGTATCATTAGGATATAATTGAATCATCCCAAGCCGGTCATAGTTCGTTACCTACTCAAATCACATTGTTTTCAATTGTAGAATTGTTGGAAAATTTTGTTAAAGTATTTCAAATTGTTTAACGTTGCAAATTTCAAATTATTATTTGAATTATTGGATATTCGTAATTGTACTTTGCTCCCTCCTGACTGGAGACCCAACATTTTAGGTATCACTGATGAGGCTTGGTTACGCGATCCCAAGACGAGGAATTCGAGATTGCTGAGCTGTTTGATTTGAGTTTTCTTTTATTCATGATGTATAAAAAAAAATGGTTTAAGTTGTATCTTTTATTTCATGTAAAAGTTTAATAAAGTTTTAAATTTTCGAATGTTGAGTTGTGACAAATATAGTGTTGTTGTATGGTTACCTGCTACTGAACAGCTTACTGCCGCCGTCTCAACAACGGTGCAGGCTGGGCATGATCCGATTCGACCCAAGCAATTGGGACCGGGTCGTGACACAATTCCTTCCATGAATTCCTGGTTTTATTGCATTTCTAGGATGCCCTAGACCTACCCTAGCTGTAGGACTAGCTAACCCTAGGGTTCGAGTCCATTACGTGTCCGTATTGGACACGTATCAGCATGTGTTTGATTGTGTTGGACGAAATGCCTTTGAGGCATTTCGTTTGATTTTGTGGATTATGTTTGAATAGAAAGCTAGGTCTTCACCTCTCTTATGGATTTCTTGTGCACTGAGCACGTTCTTATGTCGCTTCGTGTTGCCACAGACGCGTGGACACGCTGTGCCCACACGCGCGCGCGTGCAAGCTTCCTTGTCCTGCTACTCGGGCGGAACTACTCTGTGCACACGGCGTTTGGGCCCACAAGATTTGACACACGCATTGTGTCCATGACTGACACGAGGTTCCTCGAGTTGCACGAGTCCTCGTGTCGTGTCGGACACGTATTCGTGTGTACATGGGTTCGTCACTGTACAGTCCCGGACAATGCTTTGTGTGTGTGTTGGTTCTTTTTGATTTTGATTCAGTTTAATGTAGTTAAATCATGATTTTAATTGTTGTTTAGCTCCTAAATATCATGTATAACTATATTAGATTAGTTTACATTGTTTGGATTGGGTTAATGTGGAAATTTTGGTTCAAATGAGGCTTTGAATGGCATTTTCTGATACACAGCTGATACATGGGTTTCCCCATTGTTTTTCTAACTTTAATTCCTTGGAACACTTAATGTTTTTCACTATTATATACCCCACATATTATAATTCATGTTAACTAAGTTTTTAAATTCAAATATAGGCTTTTGGAATTGGAAAATGGGATATTAGTATTTGAATGGGTTTTTTCTATTTATGTTGAACTGAGATTCACTTTTTAATCTGGAAATTGGTTCCCCTTTACATTACATGTGTTAATCTGAGATTGTTTCCTTAGTTAAACTCTGAGAATGGGATGTTTAAGTATTGGTTTAAAACTGAACCTGAGATTCACTGTTTAAACTGGAAAGGAATAGGAGTTGTGGTTCTTTTAACTGTCCAAAAACCTGAGATTCATTTACTAAATGAATTGCATTACCTGAGATTACCTTTCCATTCATTGCAATGTTGAATTCCCATTCCCTGAACTGATTTCCTTTTCATTTTATTGCAATGTTTGTTCTTCTTAAAAACCTGGGATATTTCCTGATAAACTGAAATTGAATGCTTAATTCATGTTTAGACTCTAGGTGATTATTTAAACTGTTATTACCTGAGAGTGAGTTTGCACTTCACTGTTTTGTTCCAGTTTTTATCATGGCTATGGTTCAACATTAAACTAAAATATTCCAGTTATTCCTATACCTGAACTGGGTTCCTTTTCTTTTTGCCTTTGTATGATTGTTCCTTGTTAAACTGAAGTTAGTTGAACTGTTAATGATTTCATTGTATTAAATCCTGAGAATGATATGTGGGACTGAAATCTGGGTATTGTGAACTGTGTACTGAACTGAGATATGGGTTAACTCATGTTTGCCTTTTTGTTCACTGTTAATGCAATGCTTCTATTTTCCTTCTTTGTTTCCTTACACACCAATATTTCATTGTCATACACCATTATCTGAATACACTGCCACTGCTTCATTTTTCTCACTATTTATCCTATTTTGCCACACTGTTTTCTCATTTTTTGAATACACACAAACACCCACAGGTTGCATCAGTTTCCCTTCTCTGTTTCCTGTATTCAGGACATACACAGGGGTTACTGACCCTTCCTAATTTCTGTGACACTCTATTGCCTCACTTGACACACACACCCCCCTACACTTGAACATTGTGAGTATCCCTTCTCCCTATACATATGTATGTATATATGTTGAGGGGTATATATAGGTATCCTATATTATATAGTGTTGTACTTTATATATAATAGTTATATATGTGTATGTGTGACATGTATATAGGTAGCCTATAGCTAATGTATGTTCTATATTATAATATAGCTATATCTATATGTGTAATATATATTATATATATATTGACATGTATTATGTGAGTATGGTATGGTTCATAGGCATGGTATAGCCTATAGCCTAGGCTCTTAGCCTATGGGTGTATTTGTTAGACCTAGTATGGAGTCCAGAATAGACTGTTAAGCCTAGATTAGTCTTGTTAGAACCTAGAATAGCTTGTTTGACCTAGTAAGACTTGGTTAGACCTAGTTGACCATAGTTTGACTCAGGTTTGACTTTAGGGTTGACCAGAGTTGACCAAGAGTTGACTTTGGTCTAGATTGACCTAGATTCATGTAGAATGCATTGATTTGCATCTTATTATCATTGTAGACTCATAGTGACTTGTACTGTTCTATAGGAGATATACACCACTCCTCGGACAGTATATTTTCTCCAGATTCACCGGATACAGGCGAGTACATTCTCTGATCATTTTATATCCTGCATTAGGAGTATATTTCCTGCTTTAGATTACTTTACATGATGCTGACACGTTGAAAACACGGATTAGTACTATATGGATCTTGTTGGGCGATGTTATCCCCTTAGCGGATACATCGGGTATTTCGTGTTCGTGTACTTTATCGTGAACATCGTATACTCCTTGTATTTGTGACATTCGTGTACGAAACGTGTGAAATCATGTATAATCATGTATTCACATGACCTTCGTGTACAATAACATAACTTAGCCAGATCCTTGTGTATTGATTGGGGCGGGGGAGTAGAAGTGGTTATGTATTTAATCCAGTAGATTACTCGTGTACAACCTCTGTAGATTACTCGTGTACAACATCGTGCCGTCTACATAACCATTTTGTGCTCTGAATCACTAGACACTGTTAGTTCTCTATATACTGTAGCTATTTATTTAGTCTTTCCTGTTTATCATATTATTCTTCAGTTTCTTGTATCTTACTCTTTAGCATGATTATATATCCTGACCTGCTATGATTTGTTGAGATATACTGTGCTCGCTCATGTCCTGACTAGACCTGTTGAAAATTTTACAGAGGACGAGGCTGAGGCGTTCTGCCCTACCTACTACGGTGCTATATTAGATGAGTGCCTGGACTTGGACCACCAGCAGGATCCACTAGCAGTAGATGACACTCCCTTAGACTAGGATTGTCTTTACTTTACTTGAATTACTGTATTTAGATTCTGGGATATTTCTGAGACATGTATTTATTTATAGACACTTAGAATTCTGGGTTTGTATCTCTGTGATGTTTCGCTCCTGGATATTATCTATCTTTTATATCATTCTATCTTATTCCTGTTCTACCTTAGTTGTGATTGAGTTATATTCTGTTATGTCACCCCTATTCGGAGAGTATAACTGTTTTTACCTTCAACTGTTAGATGTTGTGACCTAGGACAGCGTTCTACCGTCGACACTGCGGCGTAGGTTGGATGTACCCACGTCTCGTGCCCTTACTCTTGGGTGCGGGTCGTGACAACAATAGCTTTAGCCTTGGGCGCATAGCCCTTTATATGCGCCCAAGCTCCTTGCCTTCTTCTGTTTGGGCGCATAGCTTCTACATGCACCCACAGTCCTCACTCATGTGGGCACATAGCAATTATTGTATGCCTCATTGTCATGAAAGATGGCCTCCAAACTGATCTTCAAATGTACCCTGCCTCCCTCATGTGGGCGCATAGCTTTGGGCGCGTGCATGTGGACGCATAGACTTGGGCGCATGCACTCTTTGGTGCATACCTTCCATAGCCTCCTGACTTCCTCCCAAGTGCACCCTGTCTCACCCATGTGGGAACATGCATATGGGCGTATGCTCTCCATGTCACCACATTGACCGCTTGTACCATCTCTTGCAATTATCCATGTTTGTCTCCATGGTCCTTAGTGTGAGTTGTGACTTTGCTTGTACTCTTTACTTAACTGGTTCTATAATGTTGTTTTCCATGTTGCACATGTACTCTAGGCTTTAAACACGATCTTGGTATGGCACGTACACTCTCTGATAACCCCTTCAGTGGCCCGTCATGACACACCCTTGACCAGTAAGTTCTTGGCATGCAAGTGCACTTAACATGAACACGACATGACAATGTGATTTTAGATGATAACTTTTGATAGTGACCTGTCGTAGTGCACTCTTGACAAGCAACTTGACATGATAATTCTTGATGGTGGTCTATTGTATCGTACTCTTGACTTGATAAGTAACATAACCTAACATGATAATCTTGATATGCTGTCGCGACGGCTATCTTGACTTGCTAAGTAACTCTTGACTTGACACCGTAGGTGTTTGTGCTTGTATAAGCTACATGTCTTGTCTTGCATCATGTTTAGGACATGAATACTTGATTTTCCACGGTCAGGGATTCATATTGAATCTGACTAGGTTAATGACTAGATTGATCAAGTAGTTCTTGAAGAGATTTTCCAGCTACAGGCAATCCCGTTATCTGGGCACTTTAATTGAAATTGTAGCCTGCCATCGACTAGGGCACATTTCCAGCACACTGTCATGTGTTACACCCCTAAGTCACCTAATACAACTCTCCCAACTTGCAACTGGATAACCTGAATTAAGTCTGCAGGGCTTATGGCTGTTGGAACATCTCAATGCATCTTGTTGTAACTAGGTTGGTGATAGCCCTAGTTAGTTAAAGTATCAAGCCGTACTCCTTACTTGGCCGTGATTGATGAATGGAGTCTAGTCTAGTCTTGTCTAGACAAGGCCAGTACATGGTTACTTCAGCACGTTATTGTTTATGCTTACTTTATCGATAAATTGGTTAGAGACTAAGTTCTGTTCAGGTGAAGGGTTACAACCCCGGTCCTTATTTGGTTTACGGGTTGTAACTTGGTTGCCTGCATAGCCTTTAGTTATCGTATCGTTTATCATCCTTTTTTCTCTAACTCATGTCTTTCGTTATCATTTATGTCCTTATGTACGAATATGCTAGTTTTAGTTCTTAAGTGAAGCCTCCCTTGTGGAACTTGCTCTTTCTGGGGTCTGACCCAGCTGGTTTTGTATAGCGAGATTTTGGAGTAACACCCCGTAAAAGCATGAAAAAGAATAATAATTCATATGCGGCCCAGACTCAACATGCGGCTCAAAAGCTCAAAGAATCTTATGCGGCTCGGAGAGACCCAGAGAGCCGCATGTGGCTCAGGGACATTATGCGGCTCAGGAAGAGCCACGTGGCCTCATGCGGCTCAAAACAGGCAGATGGCAGCTGGCCATAATTACTTCATGCAACTGGCCATTTAATGTTCTGACATAAAGTGACAGCTCTACCGGCTCTGACATAATGAGGAGACGCGTCAGGCTCCTCAAAAGACAAGAAAATCTCTGAGACAGCCGGCACAATCCATAAAGTCGAAAGAAGTTCTCTATACGGACCACCTAGACCACCCTTATACGGTTGAGTTGGAGGCCACCCCCCATGCGGCTGCCACTCTCATGTGGCTCGGATTGTGGGGGCCACCCTTATGCGGTTCAGTTGGAGGCCACCACCCATGCGGCTCGGATTGTGGGGGCCACCCTTATGCGGTTCAGTTGGAGGCCACCTCCTATGCGGCTGCCACTCTCATGCGGCTCGGATTGTGGGAGCCACCCTTATGCGGTTCAGTTGGAGACCACCCCCATGCGGCCGCCACACTCATACGGCTCGGATTGTGGGGGGCCACCCTTATGCGGTTCAGTTGGGGGTTCACTCTTATGCGGCTGTCACTCTCATGCGGCTCGGTAGTCGGGGCCACACTCATGCGGCTCTGCCAGGATGCCCCGTCTATGCGGCTCGCAGCACAATGGCAGTGGGGACACGTCGTAAAAGATCGACTAAGACTTATTCTTCCGCGTTCGTACGGTTCTCAGCATAATGGCGGTTGGGACACGTGACAGAAGATTGACCAAGACTTATCCACTCGGATTTGATGCTATCAACAAATCATAACAATACTGATGTGTTGTAATCAACATTAACTGCCCAGATCGATTTCTAACAAACCATACAGATTTGGTACAATCAATATTAACTGTGCAGATTTGTTACAATCAACATTAACAGCCGAGATTAATTTCCAACAAACAAGATCATGGCTAATCTTAACCAAATCCCTAACCGCCCACTTTTTAAGAAGCAATTACTGCACACCCTACTCATCACAAAGTCCTATAAATAGCAAGGTGCCACTCTCTTGCAAAAGGCGGAACACAGAGAGCAGCGGAGGCACAGAGAGAGACATAGAGCAAAGAGCACCCTGCAAGAACATTTCTTCTCAGAGCCGAAGCGACGTCCGATCGTCCAAGGAGTAAGGCAGAGTTGATAGCACTCTCCCGAGCCTCTACCGTCACCCCCCGGAAAAAATAAAATAATTGTACTTTAGATTGCTTTTCCTAGGTTTTTTTTCCTAGGCTCTCTTCTGTACAAGCGAGTTTGTAGTTGTGAAGTAAAAGTCCAGTCCTCCCATAAAACTGTTCTGTTCTTTTATAGTCAATGGCAAACACGGTGGCGACTCTGCTGGAAATTAACTTCTTCACGGCTAAGAAGTTGGGGACGCAATCGGACGCCGCCAAGCTCGGCTGTAAGCCCCCTGAATTTCAGGGTTTATTTTAAATTTTCTAAATGAATTATTTTCGATAAGTATTTTATGTTAATTTAAATACGTATTTTGTAGCATATTTCGTATTCTCTTGGTTTCCAGAATGCTTTAAATTTTTCCAAAACTATAGGTTTTTTTCCTTGATCGGCATACCGCCGGTATACCGGTGTATACCGATGGCATACCGCCCAGACAGATTTTCTACACTTTAGATATTTTCGGTTTCTGATATTTTCATGAATAGTATTTCGAATATTTTCGTGAATAGTATTTAGATATTTTTGTGAATAGTGTTTAAGATATTTTTGTGAATAGTGTAGATGCATCCTATTATCCAATGGATATTTGGTTTTGTTTGAATGGCCATGATTGACTTAGATTTTTGGCATGGATCACGATCCGGCGGTTAAGATTAATTCCCCCTTCTATATATACCATTTCACTTTCTCTCTCCTCTCTCTTTTTATTATCTTTACTCTCTCTTCATTTCTTCTTCCTTTCTCTTCCCTTGGAGCTTGCCAAGAGCTTGGCCTTGAGGTCTAGAGTGTGGTTTCGTACCCCTCTTGGTGGTGGAGTAGAAGATTAGGCTTGGAGCTTAACCTAGGCAAGTACATCTTGCTCAAAAGTGACATGACCATATTTTATTTTTGTTTTCCATATAAACTAAAGTTTTATTGGCCTATAATATGCTTCTTTAAATTGTTAACATGTTTAGTATATAACACTTTTGGTTTTGATCGACACTATTGTGTAGATCTGAGTTTCTAGATATAATTTTCAAGTATTTTGAGGTTTTGATCTATCAAATGTTTTTATTTGTGAAAACTAATAGTCCCATGTTGTAGGAAATTCAATTCTATTCAATTTTGACTTTTGAAAGTCCGAATATTGATTTAGAACGAAGTTTTTATGGCCGAAACAAGTTTTCAGTTCAAAAATCAACTTTTTGTGACGGTTCGGAAAATCCGTCGGAAATACGCGGAAATCCGTCGGAAAATCCGAACTTGCACCACAAAACTTGCTGTGACGGATCGGAAAATCTGCCGGTAATCTGCAGTAATCCGCCGGATGATCCGATTAGGCTATTTTTGAATTTTTATATATATTTTAATTGCTGTAAAAATTTGGAAAAATTGTATTTAAATACTATGTTAATTTAGCTAATTTATTATAATTTTTCCAGAATTTAATAAGTACTTTTGGCATTTTATAAAAATAGGAAAATAGAACTCATTTTCAGGATACATATGTTTGCTGATTTTTAATAAATATCTATGAGGGTTTATAAATTCCAAAAAAATTAGTATAAATTTCTATAATTAACAAGGATTATTTTGGTACTTTATTTTATGTAAAATTGAGTTTTTTGTCTATCTCAAAAATTGTTGGAACACAGTGTACAGTTTGATTTATTTATTGAATAGTTACGACTTACAATGATTTGTGTCGTTTTGAGTTATTATAGTATAGGCCATCACCCCGCACTAGTATAAAGACCCTAGAAAGTTAGTTTGGGTATGGTGTCACCTCACATTGGTCTCCTATGCTAAAGTCATCATTTGGCTAGGTGTCCAATCAGAAAGTCGTATCACACAACTAGTGTCTTAGTGTTTAACTTAGTATAAAAACTAGGTTTATGTGTTATTTCTACAGTGACGAGTCACCAGGCATCTATAGCATTCCTATCACTGCTTTGCTTTGCTAAAGGCGAGTACCCCTACAAACTTTATTTACTGCATATGATAATGAATTGCGTATGAATCATGTTAAAATACCGTTTCTTGAACTGCAAGTCTGATCTTCACATGTTTTATACTGCTCTCAGTACCTGCCATGCTTATACTGCTCCCAGTATCTTTTACATGTTTTATACTGTTCTCGTATCTCTCACATGTTTTTACTGTTCTCGTATCTGCCACATGTTTTTACTGTTCCCGTATCTCTCACATGTTAGAATATGGGTTATGGAAAAACTGATAGTTGAGTACGTGATCATGCCCCTCTATCGTACCGAGCAAGGTCACATTTTATATGCATACCTTGCCATAGGCCATTACCCCGCATTTTTGTATGGATGTACACCCATGCTTCTACACTTGTACGTATGTACATTTTATTTACATGTCCCACAGTACATTGTACACCTATTGACCGATCACGTACCTGCTCCAGTTTTAAACTCCAGATATACATGTGTCGCCATGACAAATATATTCCTGACATGATAGATCTGTGATATGACATGATTGTGATACAATATGAGACATGACATGATTCTTATTTACTACATCTCTTTTTATTCCATGCTCAGTATGTTTAGTTTGTAGAATCAGTACTTGCTCCCGTCCTGACAGGATAACGTTATAGGAATACTTTCGGAGGAAGATTTACTCTGTGATCTTTTCTATGGACCCACTACAGAGGACCAGGCTTTTGCTCCCGAGAAAGTCCCCGCAGGGAACCTCGCTTGGTAGTCTTGCTTAGATTATTTTTGGCTTAGTTATTGAACTGTTTAGACTATATTTGGTAGTTACTGGACTTTGTCTCCAGTTAGATACATTGGAAGTGTATTATTTAGTCTGTGCTTAATTTACCTTCGCTTATAGATGTTGTGTTGTGATGAACCTATTAAATGTGATATTAGAACTGTTAGCAGCTTAGATCCTTTATTGTCTATTCTTAGAACAGCTTACTACGCTTTAACCATGCGTAGGCTGGACATGGCTCGGCCCGGCCCAATAATTTGGGTATCGGGTCGTGACATCGGCTCCACGCAACAGATGTTGGTCGTCCACTTCGATCAGCAGGCGTTTGAAGAAATGCTATCCGACGGGAGCGCTGGCACGGTCTAGAAGCGAGCCCGCACGAAGAAGGCCCGCAGGGAGTGGAGGCCCAAATCATTTGCTCCTTCCCAAGCTCTGGAAGAAATGCTCTCTGCTGTCCAAGACGGCGGAGAAGGCTCTCATGTGGCCCCACTTCAGATCGTGGAGGACTCTGCTGTCCCCAAGTCCGGCAGAGGAAAATACTACGATGCTGGACTTGTAGGGGCAAAGAGGGACTCTATGCGGTCCAAGAAGCAGCCACGTAAGGGCGCCCGCCGCGTGGAGAAGACTCATGCGGCCACAACTGCCCGCCGCATGGAGAAGGCGCATGCGGCCACAACTGCCAGCTGCATGTAAACTGTTCCCAGCTGCATGGAGAACACTTATGCGTCTGCCAAACTCAGCCGCAAGCCATCCACCCTGTACGGCACAGGGTCAGTCTTTGACCGCCTCTCATGCGGTCCTGACCCCAGAGGCTCTCAGCAGGATGTGCCAGACTCTGTGACACACAACTTGGACTCTTCTTATAACTATGCACTCTCAGGTGCTAGAGGAAAGAAGTCTAGGACAGCGCGGGGTCGTCGAGCTCAGTCAACTGTCCCAACTTCTGACCAGCAGGGTGTCCCGCTGACTATTACGCAGGCCCATGATAGAAAGTTGTATAAAACTGTCCGTGTCTAACCCCTGGTGGCCAATGGACGGGATAGTTATCAAGAATCTCCCAACAACGATCAGGGGCAAGTACTTTTACTAACCCCACATCAAGGAGCAGGCGGGATGCCAACACACTCGTGTGCTCGAACTCTCGAGCCCACAGAACGAGTGACTTGCGTGATGTTATTCTTCACAAGCGCAAGAAAAGAGAAGAAAGCTTGGTATGCAGAGAGTCCTTTCATTGACATCACTGCACTCAAGTTATCGTCAATTGCTGCTGCAGCAAGGCGGCAGCCTAAGAGAACCGGCAGTCCGTCTTCCAACGACTGCAACATCCAGGACCAGTCCTACCACCAAGCTCAGGAGACAAAGCGCTTCATATCGCCTCCTGAAACTCTGCTCAGAAGGTCCCTACTAGCAAAGTCGGGAAGAAGATGAATATGGCCAGCCCAAAGGTTTCAACCGGCACGGCCAAGAAGCTCTCATCCAAGCGGTCATCCACAACCACCATAGGAGGAGTTTATCAAGGCACCCATTCAAAAACGAATCTTCAACACTTGGAGATTCGTCATCCCCATCCCTGGGGGTAGCTGAAACTGGGGTTAGCACCCATCCGAACGTCCACGACAATCCAACATTCTAAGAAGATGCACCGGAGGAAGCAATTCCCTCCACAGATTCAGTAAACCCAGACGTCCCCGAGGACGTCAACGGGTCCCAAGATGAGGCAGCCTCCTGCGCAGGGGGTAGCACTTCCTCTGAGTGAACCAGAGGAGAACATTCCTATATACCTCGACGATTTCTCGGTACAAGGGTATGATTCAGAGGGCACATCCTCCACCGTTCCTTCTATCTCTCCTCATGTGAGGACGGTGTTCATGACAAACAACGACCAAGACAGTCCCAGTGATCGCCAATGCATCGACACCCTGGAGGCTATACTTATACCTTGGTCAAATCCGTGGACGAGATCAAAGCAGCCCTACCAATTCTTAAGGAAGGACGTCTGGCCAGACAAGCTTGGGTCCTGCAGCCAATGCAGACTCGAACTCAACCCCGGGCGACAATCCTCCTACAATATCGGCTCCAACCGCTGCACGAGGCCAGGAGGCAAGACGAGAGGTCCAGGAGCTCCGGGCCATGTTCCATGTCGAGAAACCTGCCAGGACCTCAGGATACGACAACCGTATCCTGCTGCATGGAGAGATGTTCCCTTCCACCAAGATATAAACCATTCAACATCAATCCATATGATGGGAATACATCTGCAAGGTACATCACTCGAAGTCACAACCGACCATCTGCCTCATGACGACGCCATCCTTACGCGGTTGTTCATTGGGGCATTGGAAGGGGTCGCCTTCGACTGGTACCGCAACTTGCCAGACAACTGTATCCATTCCTTGGCCGGCTTCAAGAACATGTTCCTTGAAAGGTTCTATGAGGTAGGACAAGATGTGACAATATCCACCCTCATGGACGTTGTTCAAGGTGAGAAGGAGCTAACAAGGAACTACATTGAGCGATTTTTGCCAAACCATGATAAAATTGTCCTCTGGAAATCAAGATTTTCCTTGATTGAAATCTGCCAAAAGAGGCTGCTTCCCACAATCATCCTCTGGATGGGCGAGAGTCAATTCAAGGAATGGAAGACTTTCATCATCAACGCCACTAGCGCAGAAGACAAATTGAAGAAAGCTCGCCAACTGGAATTGTACATCACAGAGGGAGACGACAAGGGCAAACGCCCTAATGCCAACAACAACAATGGTGGTAATCCCTCCAACAACTGAGACAACAAAGGAAAACAGGCTATGGTGGCCGACACAGTCCCGAAGACCGAACCGAAGTCGGCAGAGAAGTAGTGGCCCCAGATGACAGCCATGTCATCCCATCCTTGACATGCTCATACAAGGAGACAGGATTCAGCTCCCTCTACCGAGACGTGAGCCACGGCCTGCAGAGATGGAAAGCCCAAAGTATTGCCACTACCATCTGTCACGACCCGTACCCAGTATTCGGGCATGAGTCGTGTGTACGTCCAGCCTACGCCGCGGTATCGGCGGTAGAACGCTGTCTAGTCATCTCCATAGTTTACAATACAACCACGCAGTTTATAGTATTTCCACACAGATCAAATTTATATATATAATCTCATAGAATATTATAAACACAAATATCTGTGATAAAGAAACGAGTTGATAACTGAAAGGTAATCACAAAATGTAGAGACCAAATATGATAAAAGGAATGATCTCCATATAATCGAAATGTACTAAAAGGAATCCACTACTCAACTCTCATAATCCATAAATAAAGAAATACAATAAAAGAGTTTCTGCGAGCGACTCATGCTCTATAAAATGCTATCTAGTTAAAAATCTCTGCGGAGGGTAGCCCCGCATCCAAGCCCTCTGTATGATCAAGTCAGGGTCCTCCGTCTGCTCATAAAAGGTAGTACAGAACTCCTCTAATTCATCACCTAAAATGTTGGTTATCCAGTCAGGATTGGAACAAGCACACAAGCTGAAAAACTATCTGCAACATAATAGGATCGACAGTACGTGAATATATCATATGTAAAAGAAAGCTGAACAGTGATGTGATGGCATAGTATATCTAGAATAAAGTATGAATCGTAGAGTAATATGTCAACTGGAATGAGTATGAAAGCATAGTGACATGTCAAGTGGTAAAATAATAAAAGACAATCTATCTAAAGTGAATTGAAATACCCTTTTAGACATATGAACGGCTAAGGGGTAAATAAGGCATACTGCACGTGTCGTATGCAGTTGCTAGCATTCAAGATTAGACAAATGGGGATAGAATGGGTAGTTCACACATCTAATAAGGTATTTCCCTCCCGACCAGTACTCATGAACCCAAATAAGTCACGAAAAGAAGCTAAACAAAAGTATAATAGATAGGGGTTCATGTTTCTCACTCGTGTGTACATCGTGTCATCTAAAACAAAAGAACATATGAATGTATACTGCACAAACCATCAGAATTGGAAGTAGAACAGAAAGTGTACTTGCCTGTCGCCTCGAGCTGCGAGTAATGATCAAGTGAAGAGTTGGAGTCCAAGTAACCTGTTTTTAGCATTTAAATCTAATCAACATGTGAATTGACAAAGTATATCTATATTGGAATTTATTGCTAATTACCCTTACCATCTCAATTAGCTCTCAAAGGCTTGGGTGGTTTCCCCCTCTTGGCAGTCAACTAACATAACCTATAGGTATACTTACCTATATCTATGTCAAGACTATTATCTATAGATACAATATATCCACAATGCATTTTCTTAGAAACAGGGTGCTCCATATGTCCTTATAATCTGTACCACATTCCCTCTACTGCTATTCACTTATACCTCATATTTCATTGACACACACAACCATTGCTTTGCCAAATGCTCAGTCCTTACTACTCCTCCCTGGCCTGTTTGACACTCTACTATACTCCTATTAAATCTAACCCTCACACATAGGAGTTGATACCTTAACTTGGTTTTCACATATCAATAGTTTGGCAAAAACTCAAAGTTAGTGGTTTGCTTGCTGTTTAAGTTCACCACATAAATGACCACGTGTGTACTCCCCTCCCTGGCATGCTTATAGATCTCTACATTCCTATACAACCTGGAGTGGTGTTGGTTCCCAGTGTACAGTATTTGAACCAAAAATCAGAACACACACACCTTCACACATTAATGTACCAGGGCAGTCCCATGACAAGGTTCTTAGAGTCCATATCAGTAAATAAACAAAACTGGTTACTCAATAACCACTCTACTACAGTAAGTTGTTTAGGTTCATCTATCTACCTGGTGTTGTAACACAAGTATCGATACTTCTAGTCATCCACAACCACTACATACCCAGCTCTACCCATATTCGGATTGAATAAAAATATTAAAGACTGCTATGAAGACAATTAAGGACTGTAACATTGTAATATGGTCGAGGACTAATTACTATAGAGCATCTCATTGATCGATTTACAAGTGGGTATCCTGAGTGATACAGGTTCATGTGTTACCTGTAGAAACTCTGATTGTATATTAAATCACATCGATGTAGCAGTCGATCTAATAAGATGGCAATACACAAGTTTGCAGGATGTCAAATAAGGGTGCACTGGCAGATAATTTCCAGGAATTTAACAGGTGTCCTGTACATTAGAGGTGTTCATTGTCTATGTTCTGCAGTTTGAGATGTTTTTATGGTAAACCCCAAATGGCACAACCAATACCAGCTTTTCTTTATGGCTACAGGTCTGTGCTTAACCGTTTTGCTATATAGACCAATGATACAAAATTATATTATCAGGTAAACAACAAATTGGGACTTACATGATTTTCTAATTCCTGTTATGGCCTGAAGGGAACTTGGTATGCTATCATAAACCCCCACAAGTATACATTAACCCTATATGACACAATCTAAATCTGAACTGAGAAAGGATGCAGGACATCATAATGGCAACTGGACAATGGAGAGAAACCAGGCTATATACTAAGTTTAAGAATCTGGACATAAGTGTACCTGGACTAAACTAACCAATATCAAATCTGATAAAAACTCACACTGTAGACCCCCATTTGTCATGGCATCACAGATATCAACCCACATATACTCACATATACACATACCACAGTTTACAAGAAAGGTGTCATTGTGTATACATAGGTATGCATATGAGTGCAGTATATCTCATCTAATCATGCAGGGTTGTACAAAGTATTTGGTGAATGCAGTACTATAATTTGTTATGCAGGAATCAGAGGAATGAGTGTATAATATGCAGGACAGTATCTAAAAGAACTCTACCAGGGGCCTTAACATAGATTACTCAGGGACTGAACCTTCCCTCTGGAACTGGAGAAAATCAAGAAAGACCTACATATACATCAATGACAGTAACAGAGGTTTAACTCAACTATTGATACTTTCATCCTATTCCTGGTGAATCCTGTTGTTAGTGCAAACTAGCACATCAAGGGAGACACACAACTTGTTTTCCTATGTTCCTGATACTAACAACTCCTCCCCATGTTCTTCCTTACATTACTCCCTACAGATTTGCCTATACATCAGGCATCTACTCCCTACAGGTTTGCCTATACATCAGGCATCTACTCTCTACAGGTTTGCCTGTACATCAGGCATCTACTCTCTACAGGTTTGCCTATGCATCAGGCATCTACTCTCTTTGGTACTTCCCTTGGGACTCAAGCCTTAATGTCCTGTCACCTACCCAAAACAATATGAAGATATCTGTCCCCTGTTAATACCAAATCGGATAACAAAAGGAAAGTACACCTGACAGTATCCAAGGGGATACAAAGGAAGGCTCATATAGACTTATTCATTGGATACAGAGGTAAGCCCCCATACACACCACTATTTCTTCATAAGAGCTATTCCTACATATGGTATACCTGTAGTTGCTGCACAGAGGCTTCCATGTGTCGAAACAGAGTCCCTCAAGGGACACACTACTAGTTAGGTACTTACACACTTCTCTCAGGTTTTAATGGCTTGTGCACAAACTCAAAACCTTCTACCCATTGTTTCAAACACATGACACACAACATAGGTTTCAATCAAGGCCAGGGGAATACCTGTATTTTCGAAACAAAGTGTGGGTGATTCCTCAGTCTTCTTCCTGATGGTCGAGCGCGGGGACGAAGTTGGGTTGCTAGGGTTTCGATAGGATGGCAGGGACAAAGACTACGCTATTTATATAGGCATTTCTTGATAGCTCCGAATCCTTTCCAGAGATTGCTACGAGTTTGAATCTCACCTGAAACCCAATCCTTTCGAGATTTGAATTCTCGAATCTGATTCAAACTCGTAGCCGTTTGAATTTAAAAGGGGAACTTTGCATTAAAGCCCTTAGGGTTTGGTTATTTGTGAACTATTCAAAGCATTATAGGGAAAGGGCTTAGGTAAACCCCTATTATTTACCATTTGGTCCACCTTACACATTACTTCACAATTAGGTTATTTACTATTATTATGAAAATAATATTTAGAAAAAAATAAATAACAAATTGGGAATTTCGGGACAGGGGCTTACAAACCTATCCACCTTAAAATAATTTCGTCCTCGAAATTATAGGTAGATATACGGGTAAGAATTTGTACCCCAAGTCTCAAAAGATGAGGGTAGCGTTCTCGCATCTCGTCTTCCCTTTCCCATGTGGATTCGCTCGGAGAATGGTGCCTCCACCAGTCGAGACTTTATAGGTGCTAACTAAGGGTTTAGACACAATGCTATATCTAAAAGTAAAAGTTGTAGATATGAAGCTATGTCTAGTTCCAGAATCGAATAAAGCAATAGCTAAAAAGACTCAAGGATAACAGAACCTGCTAACATATCAGGAGATGCTATTGTTATCGATCGCCATGGCGTAAGCCTGCCTGCTGCTGGTGCTGGCCGAAATGCTGCTGTTGGGTATCGTGGGTTCGTCGGTGCTCTCATGGCAGGAGCTGCTCTCTGTGCTGCATGAACCTGCGCCGCGGGAAATCCTTCATTGGTGTGAACTCGAACCGCAGAATAGGCATACTCCAAGTCGTTTTCTGCACCCCCACGTATGGCCTGACTTCCGGCAGAAGCCGCAGGTGGGGGGTCGTCTGTCTGGCTGGCTCTGCTGGTTTGTGGATGGTGGTGCCTCTAGCTGGAGGCTGATTCTGCTGGTATTGGTAACGGCGTTGTGGCTGCTGCTGCTGTGCTACGGTCTTCCCCGGAGCATTGGATCGTTTTGCCGATCCGGACTGGCTGTTGCCTCCACCATAGGCGTCTCGGTCCCTCTTCTGTTTGCGCTTCATCTCCTTCTCCACGTCTTGCGCAACTTCAAGATCTTCTAATATGTGGTGGCTTGGCTGGTGGCTACGGCTATACGAATCTCATGTGATAGCCCTTTCCTGAACTTCTTGGCCTTGGCTGCAGGAGTCAAGGCATCTGCAAATCGACTAAGACGAGAGAATTCGGCAGAATACTCGTCGATGGAGAGGTTTCCTTGTTCGAGACTCTCGAACCTGTTCTCCAATTCTTCGCGAGCTGCTTCAGGATAAAATTTGCCTTGAATAGCTCTTTGAATTCCTTCCAAGTCACGTTTGGCATTGTGAATCGGGCTCATCCTGTACCACGTACAGGCGATGTCATAGAGCTGTATGCTCGCATTATAACCTTCTGGTCTTCGGGGATTCGGGCCCTCCGGAGGGGCGGTCCATATCTCCAACCAGTCATCGGCATAGAGAATTCCCTCGTACCCTTGAATTCCTAGGGCCTGAGGTCTGTAAAATGTTTGGAGGTGCCGGGACTGCGGGGGAGCCTCCCTAGCCTGAAGAGCCTCACGGAAGACGACAGCCTGCGTGTCTGAGATGACATGATCTGCTGGAAGATCCCGAGGAGGGCAACATTATCCAGCGCGGGTGGTGGGGGCAGAGCTGGTGCTGGATACAGAAGGGGTGTGGTGGTGGGATTGGCGAAGTGAACTGAGGAGGTGGCGAAAAGGTCATCACGGCGAAATCTCGTAGCCTGCGGCGGGGGAGTCTCGCCTAACTAGGTGAAAAACCTCCATGAGTCGGTGGGGTTCCATTCGTGGAGGACCCACCAACGTTTGCGGGGTATTCAGGTGAGCGGGTTCCTGCCTTGATCCATCTAACTGTCACAAAGTAAAATCGTTAGTTGGTACGAAGATTCAAACAGGATGCAGATCAAAGAAATAATGGAGATCAAATGTAGAATTCATAACGATGTTAACATGTGGAGATGGTCCTTAAAGTTTACTCCTACTCGCAGGCCTGTAGTAGTAACATCTAAGTTGAGTACTACCACAAGTTTCGGCTGTGTTTTGCGAAATCGACCTGCATGGGCCCCATAAAAACGTGTCACGAGCCGCACCCAGTATTCAGGCATGAGTGTATGTACGTCCAGCCTACGCCGCGGTATCGACGGTAGAACGCTGTCTAGTCATCTCCATAGTTTACAATTACAACCACGCAGTTTATAGTATTTCCACACAGATCAAATTTATATATATAATCTCATAGAATATTATAAACAAATATCTGTGGTGAAAGAAACGAGTTGATAACTGAAAGGTGATCACAAATGTAGAGACCAAATAAGATAAAGGAATGATCTCCATATAATCGAAATGTACTAAAAGGAATCCACTACTCAACTCTCATAATCCAAAAAAAGAAATACAATAAAAGAGTTTCTGCGAGCGACTCATGCTCTATAAAATGCTGTCTAGCTAAAAATCTCCAGCAGAGGGTAGCCCGCATCCAAGCCCTCCTGTAGATCAAGTCAGGGTCCTCCGTCTGCTCATAAAAGGTAGTACAGAACTCCTCTAATCATCATAAAATGTTGGTTATCCAGTCAGGATTGGAACAAGCACACAAGCTGAAAAACTATCCGCAACATAATAGGATCGACAGTACGTGAATATCATATGTAAAAGAAAGTTGAACAGTGATGTGAAGACATAGTATATCTAGAATAAAGTATGAACGTAGAGTAATATGTCAACTGGAATGAGTATGAAAGATAGTGACATGTCAAGTGGTAAAATAATAAAAGACAATCTATCTAAAGTGAATTAAAATACCCTTTTAGACATGTGAACGGCTAAGGGGTAAATAAGACATATGCACGTGTTGTGTCAGTTGCTAGCATTCAAGATTAGATATGGGATGAATGGATAGTTCACACAATAATAAGGTATT
>JANAVB010033209.1:0-36677 GCA_029216955.1 Iris pallida | reverse complement strand
TTGCCTTGTTTTGTGTTGATTGTGTTTAACCTAAAGAAATAAAAGCATTTACTGTTGTTGCATTTTTTTTCTTTTCTTTTTAGTTTGAGAGTAATGTGACTTTAAAAGCATATGTAGACTTCTTGAAAGCAGAGATTGCTCAGAGAAGCCATGGTAGTAAATCTTCATCCCAAATTAAATACAAACTTATGGTTAGATATATCTTTTGATTTCCACAATCTTAATGCTGCTTCTTGTTTCTTGGTTTGGTCATCAGAGAAACCATGGGAGAATTTGGTGCATCCTTTATTTGCCAACAGTAATAGACTGGTCGTGTTCATGGACATACTTTTAGGTGAACTATTTAAAAAATTGCTCTTAAACTGGAAATTTTAAAAATACTCATGTCATAATAGACTCTCTTTTTTTAGCATGAATTATAAGTTTATCATATTGTATACTCTTACAACTATCATCTAAGTTGATATGCAATGCCGAGAAATCTGTGTTTCATATCTGAAATCTTCTTGGTATATAAAACAACGAACTTTCTTGCATCACAGAAATCAAAGTTTTAGACAGAAGACGTGATAAGGAAATTGGAATCATATTTGCGAAAATTTGAGCTCTACAAACGATCACGGAATAATTTATTCAAAGAAATTTTTTTTCCTTAACTACATAATTGAAACTATTTGAAGTAGAACATGATAATTGAAAATAATAATAGAGAGCCAGAAGAGAGAGAAATTTCAATATCTAGAGAGTCCGCAGGTTCTTTCTCCTTTGGTACAGGTTATTTCTCCTTTGGTACCTCGAGCCTTGGCAAAAGGCCCAACATTTTAGGTACTCAAAACTTTCTACATAAAAACTGATTCCGCCCACCTTATTATAAGGTTCATCCTCAAGAATAACTTGAAAGTTTTTGCGTTCATCAGAGTTATAAAGCAGTAGATTGCACTTGCCAGAAATTCCAATACGCATAAGTATCAAAACTCTGCCATTATTGTCGATCGCAACGGGACGGAAGCAATGAGAAGAGCGAAGATCTGGAAAGGGCATCCCAAATGTGCATTTTTTCGTCCATAGTCCCTCGTCCCGGTCCTTGAGTGACCATAGGTCGTACTCCCTCGACCCAAGAGAAGTCGATTCCGCCACCCATAGTTGTTCTCCCGTTCCTCTTAGTATGTGGGAGAACAGTCCTCCACGGAAAGTGTGATCTGATGGGGTTGGAACTACGGACCACTCCTCTCGATCAGGATCGAACCGGACTATCCCCTTAATGTAGGACTCTTCACTGTCATCGACTTTGGGCACCATGTAGATAGCTTCGGCCGCATGGACTCCTCCAAATACCAATGATCTTGTATTTATGGCATTGGAGGGTCGCTAACCCTCCTCCAGCAGTCGTCGCCAATGGCGAGGACTTCACATTCGTTGTGTTCAATTGCTAACAGCTGTATTTCTTGGTGGAAGGGACATGGGCAAGGACATGTATTCTGCTGTTTAGTTCCTCACTCCGGAAGATTTTCTTCTTCTCGTCGGCGGCATTTTGATGAGGTCCTTAGTGATGGGATTGCACACGTAGACATTTTTCCGGTAGTCCAAGAACACTAGGTCCGGACATATCATGAACTTGGAAAGCAATGCGCCGCTGATGTTGCTTGCTTCTGTCGTGATTATCGATTTTTCGACTAGGTTGTCCTTGGAGTCCAGCAACGAGAGAAGGATACCGCCGCCGCCGCCTCCTCGTCGACCAGAAGCGTCACGGGGAATGTCATTTGCGACCATGATGAAAGGGTTTTCTTTTGCGCGACGGTCGTGCGACGATTGAAAGATGGGATCGGAGATCAGAACGTACCATGATTTGGAGACGCAAAGGAACTTGCAAAGGGTCTTCACTCGGAGACGTGAGAGGACATCATGGATGATGTCCATTGGGAGACGACGGCAACAGGATCTTCTCCTACTCGCCATTTCTTCTTGTTGGCTGGTTGTGATTTTTTTTTTTTTTCTCTTCATCTACAGATTTGTATTGTGAGAGAAATATATTTGCATATAAAAAAAAAAGTGAAGATAATCAGAGGTTCCGCAAGATGCGGAATTCTAAAATATTTTTTTTTCAAAATAATTAAATCAAAAATATACAAATCGGTCCAGGTTCAACCCAACAGAAATATAAAAATAACAAAATTGAAAAATATTAGAAATAAGCTTCTTCTTTCTTCTTTCATCTATTCATATCTATGTTCTTTTTTATTTTTTAATTATAATATGAAGATATAAAGATAATATTGGATTACATAAATTTAAATTAGAATAGATTATAATTTTTTTTTCAAATGGTAGATACAATTGAATTCAAATTATAGATTTAATTAATTTACCGTACTAATTTTGAAAATAATATGATTTTAAATTATAGATTTGACTAGAATTACAAAGTTAATTATTAATTTGAATTCTTAATTTGATTACACAATACAACCAAATAAAAAATCCCAAATGATATTAATTTTGTATCATGTTGGAAACCGAAGGAATTGTAGAATATAAAACAAATAAAATTGAAAATATTATAAATAAGTGTTTTTTTCTTTCATCCATTCCTACATTTTTTTCTTCTTCTATTTTTAGTTCTACGATGAAGATATAACGACAGTAATATAAAACTAATAAAATTATAAATATTATAAATAAGTTTTTTTTTCCCTTTCATCAATTCTTACATAATATTTATTATTCTATTTTCAATTCTACGTTGAAGATATAACGATAATTTTAGATTACATCAATTTAAATTAGAATAGATTATGAATTTTGTTCTCTTTTAAATTGTAGATAAGAATGAATTGAAATTATATATTTAATTGCTTTATCGTACTGATTTTGAATATGATAAGATTTTAATTTATAGATTCGACAAGAATAAAAAATTCTTAATTTGATTGCACAATACAACAAAATAAAATTTCTCAATTAAGATTGTAATTATATATCAAACAAGAATCAAGATTTTAATTCATAATTTGATAATACAACAAAATAAAATTTTCGAAACATTAAAGATTTGTCTTCTGTTGGAAACTATAAAAATTTCTAAACATTATGAAGAAAAAATGCAACGTTCAACCAAACATAAATATAAAACTAACAAAATTGAAAAAAAAAAAAATTCCCATCCATTTGTACCCTAATATTTATTTTTCTATTTTTAATTCTAAGATGAAGATATAAAGATAATACGATATTATGTCAATTTAAATTAACATAGATTATTAGTTTTGTTCTCTTTTAAATCGTAGATAAGGATGAACTGAAATTAAATTTTAAATTATAGATTCGAGTAGAATGAAAATTTTAATTCTTAATTTCCAAAATAAACAATACGAAGATTTTGTCTCCTATTGCAAAACCTAAGAAAATGTAACGTTCAACCAAACATAAATATAAAAGTAATAAAAATATTTTTTTTATTTGTTTTGGAGTATATTGGCCAAGTATAGAACTTTTCTTTATGAATCATTGAATGTCAAAGAACATTTACTGCATATATGATAACTATATAGCTAGGAAACATGAATGTTCGGCAAATTGATCCTGTATCCATTTTGGATTATAAGGGGGCGCACTAGAATCAAAAATTTATTTATTTGATTACATAATACAAAAAATAATTCTGAAACAATACGAAGATTTGTTTCCTTTTGAAAATCGAAGAAATTGCAACGTTCAACAAACAAACATATAAAATAATATGAAAAATACTAATTTTTTTAAAATAAGTTTAGTTTTATGATATGTGTGCTACATAAAATAGTTTTAACGATTATAAAACGCGTACGCGTTGCACACACATCGTGTGTGCCTTGACACTAGTATATTATTATCCATATACAAAATAAATTTGGTTTAAATAACATAGGATTCGAATCTTATAGATCCAACGTATAATACCTAAAAAGTTTTGAGAGAAACGGAAACTAATAGATATCACAAATTATTTAAACAAAATTGGTATTATTTAAATTTCTTCGATTTAAAATTCTAATAAATAATTTTGATTTTGTATTATCCATAGTGTTATATTTTTTTATATAAATAATGAATGATTTGTTATTATCAATATTTACAAAGTTTATTTGATTTTAAAAAATCAAATAAATACTTTTATATACATATTTTTTGAAAAGATATTATTTAACTTGAAAATTGTCAATTTTTTATCATCCAACTATCTATCTGTTACATATATAGATAATTTTTTATTTAAAAAATCCAATAAATAATTTTATATATAAATAGTTATTTTGTTAACATCAAAATTATCTATTTCTTAACAATTTATTATATAAAAAATCCAATAAATAATTTTATATATACAAATTTTTTAATATATCGTATATAGATAACAAATAATTATTATGTTAACATCCAAATTATCTATTTGTTATCTATATAATATCTATTTAAAAAAATTTATGTATGAAATTATTTACTTATTGATTTTTAAATCAAATGAATTTGTGTATGAATAATAACAAAATATCTATTAGTAATGTCACAAAAATTATCGTATCGATAATACTAAATAAAAAAAAATTAATTTACTCAAAGATATTTAAATAATACCAAATAAATTCAAATGAATAATAATATCTATCAATTTTCTCCCAAAATTTTCTTGGATATTATATTTTGGATGATAACATATGTAATATTATCTATTTGCATGTTGTTTCTATTATTATTTAAATTAGATACCAAAATTATCTATTTGTCAAATTTAAATTACAATATATAAAATGTGTTTCTAATATAAATTTTGATTTGATTCTAAAAAAATAGATTTTAAAATTTATGGACCATATGGGTGAACCATTGATCATAATTATCCAAAACTGCTTTTAGCTAATTTCTCACAAATATATTTCTCCATATAAAATTTTATGTTCCATTAATGGTAACAACATATTTATTTTTCTATTCTATTAATGGTAACCCCATTTTTTATATTCGCATCTCAAAACAAAAAAAAAATTGCATATTTGAGTGGGAGGATAATTCCTAACGATATATATATTAACTTTTAGCCTTTTGGTCAAGGTGTTGCATTGGCCGGGTGGCACGACACGTAAACAAATCAAGAACTCACTTGGTCAAACTCGGGTTGGGTCGACCCAGGTCCTGTCAAAGCTCGGAACATATCTCTACAAATCCCTATTCCGGTCGGGCTGGTTTTTCGTTCGCAAAATCCAACCTGGCCGGGCCATAAAACTAATAAAAATATTATTTATGATATTGTATAATATAAACGGAAAGTAATTTCAAAATCATAACCATAGGCACGAAAATAACTAGTATTAAAATAAAAGTAATAAACTACTATAAAGTATGTCTCTACAATCACATGATCATGCGACAATCACGATCACGTGCAAGCTATTGCTGGCAACCCAACCAACGAGCGACTGTGATGAGGGAGCGAAGGTAGACGGTGGCCAAACAAGGGGAAAACGTTTAGTGTTAGCTTTTCCTTTTCAAAAACAAAATTTTCATGTAGGGTAAAGAAGTTTGGTGTAACTATAAATAAAAGGGAGAAGTTTGGGGTAATTGCGGAAGGGGAGAACATCACGTTGGGAGTGGGGGAATCAAATATTTAAAAAAATAAAATAACAAATAGATAATACCACAATATTATCATTCAAAATATAATTTTTTAAAAGCATAATTAAAATTTATTATGGATAATTTAGACAAATTACATTCAAAATTATAAATTATATTTAAACAAACTACTTGATATTTCTCCACAATAAATTAGTTTTTAGTTATATCATAAAAAATATAATATTGATAATAATTATTATTTGATAATTTTTTTATGATATAACTAAAAGATAATTTGTTATTATAGATATTCCATTCATATAGATAATTTTAATTATTTGTTATCTAATATAGATAATAACTATTATCTGATAAATCTTGGATAAGAAATAACTATTTGTTATCTAATATATTTAAAAACATATTTGAAATTTATTATAGATAATTTGGACAAACTACATTCAAAATTATAAATTACCCCAAACTTTCCGGTCCCCTACTCCCCAGGCGCAAGTGGCTTGGCGTCCACGAGCCAAGTCACTTGGCGCCCACTCCCCACGCCCCAAGTCAATTGGCGCCCACACCCCATGCGACATGCGACAAGTCACTTGGCGCCCACTCCCCACGCCCCAAATCACTAGGCGCCCACTCCCCATGCCCCAAATCACTTGGCGCCCACTCCCCATGCGACAACTGTCACGTCCCAGAACCAGAATACTGGAGAGCGGGGGCGTACATAGCCAGCTACGTATATTGAAGTGCAACCCACCTCGCTATACGGTCACGGCTGTCTAGATACATGAGGGTTTAACTACAAGCCATCAGTCTCCTACGGTCATAAACAAGCCTATTGTCTTAATCACAAGCAAGTAGTAACAATAACAATATATTAGAACATCAAATATATAATAGTAAGGCGTCCCATACATTACATATTGGATGATCATGAAGCTAGTCGAATAAAATGTCAGGACTAGCAAGAGTTTTAGTCAATACATGATCAACCCTAGGATTTGCCAATCATGTTACAGCCCGTAGGCAGACAGTAAGTAAAGGTGCAATCGAGCCAATACGTGCTCGTCGGCTAAACGCCTCAAAAAAATAAATTTACAATAAAGTGGGAGGACAAAAAGAAATCCACTCGTTGCCAGGGTTACGCCTGGTGGTCACCATCTGGCTGGAAGGCAGGTGGATCCTCTAGAGCTGCTCCGATATCTGGCCACACAAAACCAGCTAGGTCAGACCCCAGAAAAAGCAAGTGCCACAAAGGAGGCTTCATTTAGGAACTAAAACTAGCATATCATAATGAATATTAAAGATAGTAAATAAGAACTGGTAATAACAGGAACAACAATAAGAAATTGAGTACGAGGAAACCATTCAAGTAGCCAGATTCCAACCCTTAAACCAAACAAGGACCGGGGTTACAGTCCTTCACCTGAATAGGATCCCGTCTCAAATAATGTTGATAGGGTAATAAGATAATAAACGAAGAGAAGACACAGAACTACTCCGGAAACCAGGTTACAACCCTTAAACCAAACAAGGCCCGGGGTTGTAACCCTTCGCCTGAACAGAACTGGTCCCCTGATCTTTATTGTTAAGGCCAGTATAGATAATCATGCTATTGAAGTAAGGTAAATATGACGAGCATGACATGGGGTACAATAAGACAATAAACGAAGAGAAGACACAGAACTGCTCCGGGAGCCAGGTTACAACCCTTAAACCAAACAAGGACTGGAGTTGTAACCCTTCGCCTGAACAGAACTGGTCCCCCGATCGTTATTGTTAAGGCAAGCATAATAAGCCATGTCCTGTCACAATCTTGTACAGGATCAGGACAAGTCGAAGCTGGGCTAGACTTTATTCAATCAATTACGGCCAAGCAAGGAGTACGGCTTGATACTTTAACTAACTAGGGTTATCACAGGCCTAGTTACTAGCAAGACGCAACGAGATTATCCTAACAGCCACAAGCCCTGCAGACCATCCAGGTTATCCAGGTCGAATGTCCATTTAAGAAGGGTGCAACACTTGACGGTGTGCTGGAAATGTGCCCTACTCGTTGGTAGGCTACAAGTCCACTTAGTGCGCCCAGATAACGGGATTGCATGTAGCTGGGAAAATTTCTTCATGACTACTGAATCATTCTAGTTAATTAGCCTTGGTCAATTTCAGTAGGTACCCCTGACCATGGTACTCAGGGATCCTCATCCTAGAATGATGCAAGACAGTACCAGTTTATTTGTACAATCACATTCGTCCACGGTGTCCAGATCTTTCATACTTATCATGTCAGGCTAGCTGTCATAACAGCATGTCGAGATATATCATGTCAGTTTACTTGTCAAGAGTGTGCCACAGCGGGCCACTATCGTGTTCTATTCTTACATTATCATGAATGAGAAAAACTTGCATAAAATAACTAGTAACATATTCTTGAAGCCAAAGAAAAGATCTACAACTTTTATGTTTTGAGTTTTTTAAGATTCTAGCTGCAAAACAACTTAAATAGGCAAAAATAGTGAAATATAGCAATTCCGGCGCATGGGATTCCTGCACATCGGCGTATGGGAATTCCTGCACATCGGCGCGTGGGAATTCCTGCACATCGGCGCATGAGAATTCTTGCACATCGGTGCGTGGAAATTCCTGTACATCGGTGTATGGGAATTCTTGCACAATGGCGTGTGGGAATTCCTGCACAACGGCGCGTAGGAATTCCTGCACAACGGCGCATGGGAATTCCTGCACAACGGCACATGGGAATTCCTGCACAACGGCGTGTAGGAAAGTCACGTTGCGTCTTCAGTACATGCGCGTAAGGAACCTACGCGCATGACACGCTCGGAGTTAAGGGATGCGTTGCCGGGACTTCACAGCGCATGGCCTCCCGAGCGTATGGGGGTCATCGTCCCCAATCAGCAAGTTCAGCCATAAAAGTTCCAAAAACTTGCCATGGCCATAACTTCCTCATCCGAAGTCGAAATCAAGCGAAACATAAGCCAAAACTGCATGAAATTGAATTCTCTACAACATAGAACCATTAGTTTTTGAAAATAACCAAGTTTTAGAGATCAAAACCAAGAAAACCAAAAGTTACAAATTTAGATCTACAAGAATCCATCCATCAAATCCAAAAATGCCAAGTTCTAAAGAGACTTAGAATCAAGTAAGAAAGAGAATGGAATAATAAAACTTGAGATACATCATGATGCAAGTTGCACTTGCCTAGGCTTGATAGGTGGGAGGAGTAAATGAAGAAGATGAAGAAGTAAATAAAAATAATGGAGGAGAGAGAAGAAGTTGACTTATATAGCAACCCCTCTCATTTTAACCCAAAATAAACCAAACCAAGCCAAGTCAAGTCATATTGAACCAAGTTGAACAAATCAAGTCAAGATTTAAACCAATGCTAAGCTAAAGCAAGATAAGACAAAATACGGGCCACCTGACAATTGTCAGAAATTCGTATACGTATCCTGAGAAATACGTATAATGCGAAACGGGAGTGACAACTCTACCCACCTTAAAAGAATTCCGTCCTCGGAATTTAATCAAGAGGCTAGAGATGTCGGGATAAGCTATACTAATCACAAGCAATATCTGACTGAGCAATCAATTATTCAGTCATTCATGCAAGTGAGGAATTAAAGCATAAGGCATAAGAAAGATATTATACCTCATGAGTCAAACAGGTATGGATATCGCGATCAGATATCATCCTTACGCTCCCACGTTGACTCACCCAAAGAGTGATGACCCCAAGCAACGCGGACTAGCTTAATAGTCTTGTTCTTGAGTGTCTTCTCTCTTTGGTCCAATATGGATATGGGCCTTTTCTCATACGAAAGGTTAGTACCAACAACCAATTCCGAATGATCAAGGATATGGCTCAGATCCGGGATATACCGTCGCAATTGGGATACATGGAATACGTTATTTACCTCACGCAACGACGGTGGAAGAGCGAGACGATAGGACACATCGCCTACTCGCTCGAGAATGTCGAACGGTCCTATATACCTAGGACTAAGTTTTTTCCGTACGCCGAAACGAATGACGCCACGGTTAGTGTCACGACCCGCACCCGCTTTTCGGACGCGAGCACGTGTCCAAGCCAAGCTACGCATCGAGCGGACTCCAGCCCGACTCGAATACGTATAAGCTGTCAAGGTCATGGTAAACTGCCAAATCATGGCAAACAAATCTATATCTCAATCCACAATAAGATAATAAACAAGAATGAACATTACGGGTCGTGGTCTGCAGCCCACTAGCATAAATGTCCGATAAGACTCTATAGAAAATAACAAGAGTCTACAACTGAAACGAGAAACAGGATATCTCATGATAAGGAATGAAAAGCACGAGCGGATAATAAACACAATAGCGATACCTGAATCCCACAAGCATATCATTGCCTCCGTAATACCCACATAAATCGTAAATCCTCCGCCATCCAGAACTACTAGCTAACTCCATGCAATCGCTAAACCTGAGGAGATCATCAGGTCCTCAGAGGACATAGCAAGATACATAATATACATGCCTATCTATCAGTTTTATCATGCGCAAGAAAATAAACAAGAAAGAACAAGAGCAAGACAAATGACTATGAACCCGAACACGAATACGAATACGAACACGAACACTAGAACAACTACGCATAAATGAACTGCCGGATGAACGAAACATGATGATCAATGGAAGAAACCAAACCCTTGTCCCGAGTGTGGACTCACTGGTTTGAACTAAACACTAACCCTCGTCCCGAGTGTGGACTCTCTGGTTAGTACTAACCCTCATCTCGAGTGTGGACTCTCTGGTTAGTTTACGGCAAGGCACCCTCGTCCCGAGTGTGGACTCTCTGGTGCAAATACTACATCCTCGTCCCGTGTGTGGACTCTCTGAAGTAAACACCCTCGTCCCGAGCGTGGACTCTCTGGTGCAAGTCAAGTCTATACCCTCATCCCGTGTGTGGACTCTCTGGTACAAATAATCGATATCCTAGTCCCGAGCGTGGACTCACGGATGTAAACAGATCAAGGAAAACACCCTCGTCCCGAGTGTGGACTCTCTGGTGCCAAGGAAACAATGTCAAGGATTTAGCAGTTCACTTACACGTACTCGTTCTATGACACGACTCAAGCAAGGTACTGACGAGAAACTCCAAATGCGAAACACAAGGCCAAAATATGAACATGGCTATAAACAATACAAACAACTCCACAGAAAATAACACAAAAAAGCACATGTCCATAAATACTCCAAAAGATAGAAACTGAAATAAAATGCATGTAAATAAAACTGTAGAGGGAGGCAAGGTATACTTGCCTGGTGGTAGCACGAGGAACCAATAACAATCTAGTCCACTGCTAAGCCAAGAAGTCCAAATATCACAACTGTCTCCGAAAGCTGAAACAGACAATGCCAACAGTCTCAGAATAGTCAAATCAGCTAGGATTGCCTGTCCTTAAGTCCAATTCTGGACACAGGGGCAAAACGGTAATTTTGGGCCAAAACAATGTCCGCCGTTAGACCCGCTTTGCACCGAAAAGCGTGCCAGGGTCAAAGGTCTCTAAAGTCGTCAAACTATATGTCTACGGATCCAATTTTTCAATACGAACCCAACCGTATGTCCAAAGTTGGATTCCGACGGGCCGTCCACAAAATCGTCCGTTGAGTGGAACCGCGGGGCCCACAAAACGATGATTCTATCAACTGTCTCGGAATTGGACCAAACTTGGCATGCAGGACCAGAAAAACGATACGGTCCTGTTGGTGCAAGTTTCGTCTCGATCTGACAAGCGTGCACAAAGTAATTAGAGAATTTGCAAAGTGCACGATACGGTGAATTTTGACGGATACGCATCAAATTCGTCGCGCACACGCGACCAATTTGAATTCCGTCAAAGCCCACACGACCATGAAACCATTACGCAGCTTTCGATGCTTTCGGTTCGTGACCACGTCGTCCGGATTGGCGGGACGCACGTCGTATCGAGCGATTTTCCAAATTTCTATATTTTAGAAAACAGGTTTTTCACAAACTTCAGGGTTTGATTTCTCGACGCAAGTTCGATGAAATCCGATTCTACAAAAAAGGAATTGAAGCCCTATAGGTTGTCTAGGGTTTCCTTCAAATAGTTTTCGAAATCTGTCGACAGATCGACAGAAAATCATCTTCCTATTCGGCGTTAAAACCTATCTTAGTTCTGTTTATTGGAAGGGAATCTCTCAACTTTGCGTCGATTTCCCGTCGAATCGGTTTCGATTCTACACAAACTAGCTGATGGTTATCCGAGAGGGTTAGTTCGGGATTTTACCTGAGGAAACGGTTCGCAAAACGGGCGAACAAGGAGGTTGGAAACCATGCGCGAACATGGGTCCATCGCTGCGCTGCTACTGCTGCCTTCCTGTTTCTTCCGTCGCGCGCGCGCGGATTTCTCGTCGGCCGGCGGCCGCCGTGGCGACGCGCCTGCGTGGGGTCGTGCGCCCAGGTGGCGGGGACGAGGTCGTCAGGTGTTGGCGACGAGTAGTTAGGGTTTTGACAATTTTTCGTACGCGTGCTCGTGTATTTGTACTAAGAACCGAGAGGATGCTCGGTTCAGTTGGGTTCGGGATCAGTTGATATCGGGTTGGGCTGCTGGCCCTGGGCTAGGGGCTCGGGCCTGGCTCATGGGTGAACTCCTGTGCGAGGGGGCTGAGCATGGGCTCAGCTGCTCGGCTGAGCATGGCTTACTGCCTGCTCTGTACAGTTACATCTAAATTCAGTATTGGCATATATAGGTATTAGCTGGTTCTGTAATGGTCGAGTGGGGAAGGTAAGGCCTGCTCTGGTTCAGCCGAGCCTGGGTCAGTCTACAGTACCTAATATTACTTTAGCCTAGTATATATCAATATATATTTATATATATATATATATATATATATATATATTATATATATATATATATATATATATATATATATATATATATATATATATATATAATACTTATATGCTATTTAATATATTTCTATATATGTGTATATCTTATTTACTCATGAATATATATATATATGTATATTTATATCTATATATGCACGTGTATAACATATAAATATAATACTCTAAAAATCCCATACATTTAATATTATCTATTTACGGTCTAGGGCCATATCTACATATAAATATGAATATACATTTATTCGACAATTTAGCATAACCAATAATATTAATAATAATAATGTATAATTGTAACATCAATAAAATACTAATAAAATAACGAAATTGAATAAAATAATAATGGTGCATATATACCTTTATGTACCGTCTAGAAATCCCAAGATGCACAAGAATCTTTTTTATGCAAATAAATATATACATATAATATTTAATTATAAATGCCTGGAAATATTCATTAGACAATTTAAAACGGAAAACCAAACGCTCATACCAAATTCCATCAACACGAATGTCTCTGGTCGCACTTCATGATCCCATGTACTAGGGCTAGGTCCGGGTCAAGTCCAGACTGGTTTGGTACAACCGGGTCTTCTACGAGTCAATAAACCTTAATAATAAATAATTAAATTATTTATAGGAGTCAAGTCGCAACTTGGCCTGATTTTCCTAGTTAGGACATCACTATGGTTCGGTCATCCCTACTATAGCTAATACACTAGTCAAGGCACGCAACTGCATTACCCGTACCACGATTCCTAGTCGTCTGGTGCTCCAAAACTCAATTATGGCTAAAGTCACCTACCGTAATAAATAACTAAATAATTATTTATAAAATCATAATTCACCATTTTAATCAAAATAAAAAAATAAAAAAATATTCCAAAAATTTACGGGAAGGGGAGCTACAGTTAGGGGCTGTTTGGATAGATGTAACTCTTTGAAAGTGTGAAAGTGGCACTTACGTCATAATGAGTTGCAGTTGAAAGTGTGAAAGTGGCACTTACCAAAATGTGTTTGGATGTAGTAATTTTTGTCTCCTGCAAGTGGAAGAAAAATAGGTTTGGTGTTTGGATGGTTGTTGAAAGTGGAGAGAAAAGGAGTTCGGTTGTTTGGATGGTTGTTGAAAGTAGAGATTGAAGTTGAAAATATGATAACCAATAATTAAATTAATTGCCAACTATTGTAATTAAATTAATTATCATAATTATACAAAAAATATAGTAAATATCATAATTAAATTAAATACCATAACTATCTATTAATTACTGACTATTTTAGTTGTCACATAATCACTTAATATTAATTAAAATAAATAAATTTTCGTAATTATTTAATTTAAGAAATTAAATATTTAACACAAATGGTTGGTTATAGCAGCTTTGTTAATTATCCCACTTGCTAAAACATATTTAACATAAATAGTTGGAAAATTAGATATTTAACACAAATAATTGGTTAACATAAAGCAGAACAAAGTTTACCAAAAAAATTCACTATCGACAGACGAGTCTGGACTCATCTTCTTCTTCTTCTTATTATTATTCTTTTAATCATGTCATTTTTTTTCCTTATTAGCTTGTTAGGACATTTCCAGATTAATAATCCATATTGCCTATTTCCAACACAGCAGCATATAACACCCACCTCGTTTCTTCTACATTCTTCATCCCAATTTTTTCTAACACAACATCATATTAACTAATTCTCAATCTCTTTCCTACACAGCAGCTTATTTTCTTCTTGACAAGGTGGTTGAGATGAAGAAACGGACGCCGAGGAGGGCCGCAGCTGTGGGAACCGACGAAGGTGTCGAGGAGGAATGTGACGTCGTGGATCTCATCGATGTGGATCTGCACCTCCGTCCTCGCCGCCACCGATGCCGCCACCACCGCAGCCACAGCGTCGTCGCCGCCACCAGCATCGCTACGTTATTGCCATCGCTACCGCCGCAATATCCTCCCGGTGAGATCTACTATGGCGAGAGCAACGGTGGGGTGACTCGAAGGAGAGTTCCACTTTCATCCCCAAAAAACCCCTTCCCTCTTCTGTAGTTCAAGAGGAGTTCACAAAAAAAATGGAGGAAGTGAAATGTGAAGGAGAGAGTAGGGGACAGGAACTGGCATAGGTCTTGTCAAGCACTTTTGGCCAAGACTTTTATGTCCAGCCAAACACCGGATCTCAAAACACTTTCACAACTTTTACCAAAAGTTGACAGTTTCCACCGAGTTTCATTGTACCAAACAGCCCCTTAGGCAAAATCCTCAGGAATACGTGGTCGCCGATAGAGAACTCAAGAGAACGCCGATGAGAATCAGCCCAATGACGCTGACGATCTTGTGCAACTCGAAGATGATCTCGGACTCTTCTGACCACCTCAACTGTCTGAGCAATTATTTCTGGACCGAGCATCTGCCTCACCCCAATATCATCCCAAGCTAACGGGGATCTGCACTTCCTGCCAAACAGTGCCTCGAACGGTGACATTTGGATACTAGCTTGGAAACTGTTGTTGTACGAGAACTCCACCAGGTGTAGGTGATCTTTCCATGAACCACCAAAGTCGAGTGTACATGACCGCAATATATCTTCAAGAGTCTGGATCGTGCGTTCCGACTGGCCATCTGTCTGCGGGTGATAAGCTGAACTGAACTGGAGGTGAGTTCCCAAACTCTCTTGCAAGCTGCGCCAAAAGTGTAACGTAAACCTTGAATCTCGATCCGAGGTGATACTGACTGGTACTCTATGCATCCTGACTACCTGCCTGAGGTACATCTCTGCCAGCTAAGCCGTCGACTGAACGGGAGAAAGTGGGCCACCTTCGTGAGCCGATCAACTATATCCCAAATAGCATCTCGACCAGCTTGGGATCTAGGTAATCCAGTCACGAAATCCATGGTTACATGCTCCCACTTCCATTCTGGAATTGGCAAGGGCTGAAGAAGTCCAGCTGGCCTCTGATGTTCAGCTTTAACTTGTTGACAGACCAAATATCGAGTGACAAACCGGGCTATCTCCCTCTTCATGCCATTCCACCAAAAATGTTGACGAATATCACGGTACATCTTCGTACCGCCGGGATGAATGAAATACTGCGAACTATGAACCTCTGTCATGATCTCCTGTTTGATATTTCCACTGGGTATACAAAGACGCTTTCTATGTCGAAGTGTACCGTCTTCATGGATACATAACTCTGTTCTTCGTCCTGCCTCACACTCTGCTCTGAGTCGCTGAAGCTTGGAATCTGCTGACTGCGCCATCCGGATCCTCTCGACTATACTGGACTGAACTTGCATACTGGCCATCAATGCCAAACTGGTAGGAAGGACAACTTCCATACCCATCTTCTGAAGATCTGCTAACAGCTCTGGTTGTGCTGTTAGGAAATAAACTTCGGCTCTCCTGCTCAACGCATCTGTAACGACGTTGGCCTTCCCAGGATGATACTGCAGGTTGACATCATAATCCACAAGTAGCTCTAGTCATCTCCTTTGACGCATGTCAAGATCCTTCTGAGTGAAAACATACTTCAGGCTCTTGTGGTCGGTGAAAATCTCTACCCTATCTCCATACAAGTAGTGCCTCCATAACTTAAGTGCAAACACTACCGCTGCCAGCTCCAAATCATGGGTTGGGTAATTCCTCTCATGATCACGAAGTTGTCATGACGCATAAACTATTACCTTCCCATGCTGCATCAGAACACATCCTAAACCTCTGCCTGAAGCATCACAGTATACTGAAAATCCTCTGGTTCCATCTGGAAGCGTGAGAATAGGAGCTGTCATCAAGCCTCGCTTCAACTTCTCAAAAGAATCCTGATATTCTGCTGTCCAAGCAAACTGTACATCCTTGCGGGTCAACTGGGTTAATGGTGCTGAAATTCGAGCAAAGTTTGAAACAAATTGCCGGTAGTAGCCGGTCAAGCCAAGAAAACTGTGAATTTCTGCCACTGTGCTAGGTACCGGCCACGTTTCAATGGCCACAATCTTCTGGGGATCCACTTCTACTCCTCCTATGGTGATGATATGGCCCAAGTACGAAATACGATCGAGCCATAACTCGCATTTAGTAAACTTGGCATACAACTGGTGCTCTTTGAGAATCTGGAGGACAACTATGAGATGCTGCTCATGCTCCGCTTCACTTTTGCTGTAGACCAGGATGTCATCTAGGAACACAATCACGAACTGATCCAAATAAGGCATGAAGATACGATTCACGAGGTCCATGAATACAGTCGACGTATTGGTTGCTCCAAATGGCATCACAAGGAACTTCCAATGCCCATACCTAGATCTGAAAGTTGTCTTCGGGATGTTCTGCTCTCTGAATCTGATCTGATGGTATCCTGGCCGCAAGTCAATCTTTGAGAATACTTCTGTCCCCTTGAGTTGATCAAACAAGTCATCTATCCTCGGGAGAGGGTATCTGTTCTTGATTGTCACTGAGTTCAAGGTACGATAATCTACACATAATTTGGACGTACCATCCTTCTTTTTCACAAGAAGCATCGGGGCTCCCCAAGGCGATCTACTAGCATGAATGAATCCATTGGTTCTAGGTTCTTCAATCATCTTATACAATATCTCTAATTCTGACAGCGCCATCCTATAGACTCTCTCTGACACTGGGGCTGTTTCGGGAATCAAGTCGATGGTGAACTCGATCTCCCGCTCTGCGGCATCCCTGAAAGCTCTTCGGGGAAAACTTCTGGAAACTCCTCGACTATCCGATGTAATTGCACTGCTGCTACTGCCATCCGCAACACTGGAGGAGAAGGTTCAACTTCGCCTCGGGAAAATGAAAACTCTGGCTCGCCTGGAATGCTAAAAACAACCCTGCCGATATGGCAGTCTATCCTAGCGTACTGGTCCCTCAACCAATCCATCCCTAAGACCACATCATAATCGGCCATCGGAAACTCTATCAATCTAGCGGGGAACTCTCTACCGCTAACTACGATCCGACACGAGGAAAATACTCTATCTACTCCCACAAGTCCGTTACCAGTAAGTATATTGAGCCTTACTGATAATGACTCAGGCTCCAATCCTATCCGTGTCGCGAATCGTACAGACATAAATGAATACGAGGCACCAGAATCAAATAATACTGAAGCTGGAAAGGTGTTGACGAGAATAGTACCTGCCACCACCTCACTTGGTGCAATTCCTTCCTCTCCCATGGTCAAAACCAGCACTTGACCATGCCCTCTAGGTGCGGGTCCCCTCCGATGAAAACTCCTCTGTCTGCTCTGGATCAGGGCTTGGGCCTGAGCATACTGCTGCGGTCTCTGATGCTGGAATGCCTGGGCCTGCGTCGGCAATGGCCTCGAAAACGGGTACTGCTGCTGCTGCTGGACTGGTGCTGGTCCTCTAACTGAAGGACTAGAGAAGGCTGATGAAGATGAACTCCCCATGTTCGGGTAGTTCCCAACCCTGTGGTCCAGGGCACCACAAGCCAAGCACAAATCCTGTGCTCTGCGACACTCTGATACCACATGTCCCGGCTTCCCGCAGTGTGAACATCCCACTGCGGAAGACTGCTTCTACTTCTGCTGCTGAGGGTGCGTCGGGGTTGAATGCTGAACCGACGTTACTGAGGTCCCCGGCCTCGGAGCTCCAATGGTCAAAGCCTTGGCTACCGGGGCTGGTGCTGATGACTGATTCACCTGGCTGTGGGATCGCTTCCGACCTCCGGTCCTATCCACGATCCTCTGGAAGGTATACTCGTGCCTCCGAGCTGCTCTCAATACTGCATCAAAAGTCTGATACTCAAACTCCTCCACTGCCAATAGAATCTCTAGATGAAGCCCCTGCTGGAAACGCTGGGCTCTATCGAACTCGGTTGCTACCAAGATGGGAGCAAACCGACTAAGTCTCGAAAACTCGGTCGCATATCCGTCGACCGTCCTGTCCATCTGCTTCAGATTGGTGAACCTCGTCTGTAGATCGTACCGAGCTATAGCATCAAAATACTTGATCTGGAATCTCTCTCTGAATACTGCCCAAGCAATGGGTGCCACTAATCCAACGGCCTGCGCCGCCCACCAGCTGCGGGCAAGATCCAACAACTGCAGGTGCACCACCGTCACCTTATCGTCTTTTAGAGTCCTGACTGCTTCTAGAATCACTTTTGTGTTCTGAAGCCAAGCATCAGCAGCGATAGCATCTTCACTGCCGTCGAAGAAGGGAGGTTTCAAGTGGTTGAAGCTGTTAGCCGCGTTGTTACCCTGATGACCTTCTCTGGTCAAAGCATCTTCCACCGCCTGGTGCAAGGCATCTCTCCGACGATCCTGGAAAGCTAATAATGACCTGATGAGACCTACCAAGGTGCTATCATCAGGCTCTACAGGCTGGATGGGCTGAACTGGTGACTCTCCTCCAGTAGGCATGACTCTGGAGGCTACTCCTGAATGTTGGACTTGATCTTCGGATTGCTGCTAGTCCATGGGAGGTGTTCTGTCTTGCTGATCGGTAGGACCAGAAACAATGCCGCTGAAGAAGACGACATAGGGAACAATAAGGAAGGACCAGGTGTCACGACCCGCACCCGCTTTTCGGATACGAAGCGTGTCCAAGCCCAGCTACGTATCGAGCAGACTCTAGCCCGACTCGAATACGTAAACGCTGTCAAGGCTATGGTATACTGCCAAATCATGGCAAACAAATCTATATCTCAATCCACAATAAGAATATGAAACATGAATGAACACTATGGGTCGTGGTCTGCAGCCCACTAGCATATATGTCCGATTAGACTCTAAGAAATGATATGAGTCTATAAATGTAACTAACAAGAAAAGTATATCGTGATAAGGAACATAAGGCACGAGCGGATAATAAACATAATACGATACCTGAATCCCGTAAGAACCGCAAAATCTCTGCCATCCAGAACTACTAGCTAACTCCATGCAATCGCTAAACCTGAGGAGATCATCAGGTCCTCAGAGGATATAGCAAGATACATAATATACATGCCTATCTAACAGTTTTATCATGCGCAAAGAAATAAACAAGAAAGAACACGGATAAGACAAATGACTACGAACACAAACACGAACACGAATACGAACACTAGAACAACTACGTATAAATGAACTGCCGGATGAACGATAATCACGAGATCAATGGAAGAAACCAAACCCTCATCCCGAGTGTGGACTCACGGGTTTAAACTAAGCGCTAACCCTCGTCCTGAGTGTGGACTCCCTGGCTAGCTCACGGCAAGACACCCTCGTCCCGTGTGTGGACTCTGTCACGCCCCGCTCCCGTAGGAGCGATCGTCCTCGCTAAGGCGTGATGCCGCACGGGCCTAGGTTGCGCCCGTACAAGGCCAAGTCCAGAAACGGCCGATTTGAGCTAGGCCACAGAGTCGCACAGAGTGTCCCCATTACAGCGGAAAGTAAATAAACACAAGTAGAAGCACATTCGATCTCTTTATTGATATTTACGAAGGTTACAAGCGGCGCTAGGCCGATATTACAAATTGCTCAAGCTCTCTCTCTGAAACATAAAAGGCGTGCCAAGTGGCTTACAAGATGGAATGATACATGGCGATGTTCCAATACATTATGTCCTGTATATGGTGCTCCAGCTCCTTGCAACGCTCCAAGGCTCGAGAGATAGTTCCGCGCCTTAGCACGTACGAGGAAAGCTTCGCACCCGCCGACGTCTCCTGCTTCCTGCAAGCAAACTGTGGGGTTATCAGTACATTGTTATGCACTGGTGGGGAGGCTAGCTCGCCCACAACGCCATCATTACCAAACACGTTCCATTTACTTTTGTGCAACTCTATCATTCATTGTCTTTCTAATCTTGCCTTAGGATCAATTTCATGGCATATGTCATAACTTATCCCGTGTTGCCAAATTCAAGTGTCGCATGGAAATACATACACGACTTACCCATACTTACCGTCCGGCCTTCCCTGTCCAAGGTAAACCAAGTTAGACAACAGTTCATATATTTTAACTTAACATGATACACGTAAGCATTCACTGTAAAGGGAGTGTTCCTGCCTCAGATTCTAGCGCGTCGTAGGCGTGTGTTCTTTTAACTCGTTTGCATGAAGTACTCTTTGTCATTTGGTGTGATACATTTCAAGCCGTTCAGTAGGCACTTGTTCATTTAACTTAGACTACTTTGATTTCAATGTAAGGACTTGCATGTGGATAGCCACCAGCAAAGCACACTTAATCTATATGCACCGGTCGCTGGCATGACAAGCCATTTTGGATATTTTCCCCTGTGGCATTCTCATCTATCAAGCGTGATGGCTGGTACACCTTGATAGACTATTGAATAACCGGCCCTACGTTTGGTTATGTGCCCAAGCCCGCACACCTGTCCGCCCGTAGGCCATGATTCCGCCTAGGCCGTCCACGAAATCGTCGTTCGTTGCCTTTGGAATCCCTTATCACTCGTGCACGAGCCATCCACGACCATTTCGTATTTTATTATCATTTTAACTTAACGGCTGTCTTTGAGCCATTGGCTAACCCTTAGCCATAATGCATTATCGACTAGGTTGGCGTCCGTGCAGCGCGGGTAGCGAGCCCCGTTGCACGTGCCTGTCACACCTGTCGCTAACCATTCTTTCCTTTCTTATCTTTCATTTATTCTTTCCTTTCTTTTATTCTTTCACTTGTTCATTTGTTCATCGATTCATTCACGTATTCAATCATTCATTCATTATGCAACTCCCCTTGTGGGAGTCGCCTTGGCGACCCATTGGTCCCATAGTCTTTCAATGTTGCTATAGTCTACTCGGAACGACTATATTAATAGTCTTCCCGTTTCATTATTGCAACCCATTTATTGTTTCTTTGTTTGAACACATAAGGAACATAAACGTAAGCTTGTGCCTTAGCACGAGCGTAGAGCGCGGTGCGAGAGATCTCATATTTTCCATGTTCTTTTCCATGTTCTATACAAGCATACAAGATGGGATTATTCCCTTAGCTAGGTGCGTTGAGGCCTTTATTAGCTTGTGCGGTGTTATCGCCTAGCAATTTCAGTGATAGTGTGAAACCCGTATTTTTTTAGTTTACTTCTAATTTTTTTTATTTGCTAAATAAAATTTTGTTAGCAATAAATTTTTTCTTTAGAATAATGTTAGATGTTAATAATATTTATTTAAGAGTAAATTATTTTCCAAATAGTTAAACTTGGATTTTTGGCATGTCAGCCCGGACTTGAACCCAAATTTGAACATAAAATATTTTTATAAATTGTACAAAAATTTTCTAAATAATATTTCCTTTAAAAATATTTTTAGTTGTCTAAAATTTTCCTAGCCCAAAGCCTTTAAATTTTATTGAAACCCATTGCTTTGGCCATTAGTTTCAATCCTGGCCCAAACTCATTATTTTTCTAAGTCCAATTGGACCTAACCCAAGCCAATTATAGGCTAACCTATAAATCTTGAATGGGTTTCAAACCCATTCGTATGTCTCAACCCATTAAGTCTATACTTACTCTTGGTATTGAATGACATATATTAAGTGTCTGATGAAGAAAACATTCAATAGCCTTTTCATTCTTCTTTAGTGTTGGGTGCTGTGAGTGGCCTTTGTGAACCGAAGAAGTTTTCTTCTTCTTCCCCACCCGTCGACCCCCTCGCCTTCCATAACCGGCCGACCATCAAGCCAGGATGGCACTCCATCTTCTTAAATGGTAACCTTCACTACCTATTTCCTATAAAAGGGGCTTTTCCCCATCATTTTTTCCACACCATCACCATCTTCTTCATCCTCTTTCCAAATCAACTATTTTCCGGCGATCCCCTTCTCGATCCTCCCCGGCGAACCACTGGCCGAGTTTTCCCGAGGCCGACGCCCCTTTCCAGCGCGACCGAGCCGCTTCCCGACGCTCCCGTCGACCCGCGCGGCCCCGCGTCACCGCCGCCCGCGCCCGACCGGCGACCGCCGCCGTCCACCGCCGGCACCCCGCGTGGCCTTCGTCCGTCGACCCTTTGCTCGCCCCTGTCCATGTCCAGCACTGTCCGTTTTGCCGTTCGGTTCCGCGACCCAAATTCGGGATTTCCTTCGACTTCGGTTTTGGGTATAATTTCTGGAACTCTATTTTCCTTTCTGTCGATGATGAATTCTCTGGTCCCCGAATCCTTCGGGATTTCGGTTTTCGACAACGTAATAGTTACGTTGCTATTTCGGCTTTTCCGAAAATCTCGGAAATGATTGCTGTGGTTTGTTTTCTGTGATTAAATAGAATTATTAGGACAGAACTGGGTTCTGTAGTTTTTCTCGGATTTTTGAGAACTTTTTAAGAAGAGATTCTCTGTTTTCTGTATTCTCGGGTTTTCGAGAATTAATGGAAATGATTGGAGATTCAAATTTTTGCTCTTAAGCTCTGTGAATGAGATTGGATAATGTTCTGTTATTGCTTTTGGGTTCTGTTGGGAATTTTCGGTTAATATGCTGGAATTGAATTCTTTTGGGAAGTTAAATCGGAATGGTTTCGGGTTTCGGGAATTTCGTTATCATTTCGGAAATGCTGTGTTGGCTTTGGAAAAAATATGTTCTATGGATATATATATGAATTTCGAGTTTTGGAAATTATTTTGCAGGTATATCGGAAGCATTTCCCAGTTTTTGGGTTGACCGAAAACAGAGGGAGTGCTGCCGAAATTTTTAGAAAATTATAAAAATGATTTTCAAAGGATTTTCGGATAATATTATATTTTTTTATATTATTTTGGGCGACGACCATATTGGTCAATGGGCCCCAGCGAAATGCAAACGCACCGGTTCGTCCGGACGTTGAGGCAGAGTAGCTGTATTTGAAGATTGGACCAGTTCTGAGACATTCTAATAATTTACAAATTTAGTTAAAATTTTATTATTTAATTTTTAGGTGATTTAAAAGGACTAACCCATTTTTCTCTTATTTAAATTCATGTATTAATTTGTAAGGGCATAAGCCTATTCTTTTATTTTCTGCAAAAGTTTGTAATCAGTAGGAACATTAGATTTGTGAATTCTGGGATTGAGTAAACGAGTAGGATTAATCAATAATATTATTAATTATTAATTAATAATTCACGATTTTCTCATTTTAAGAAAAGAAATTATATTTTATTTAGTTATTATAAAACACCAATCTTTTTCCCAATAAGTTAATAAAATACCAAGTTTTATATTTAAATTGAAAATTACAAGTTTTCCCGAAAAACCTAAATAAATTGAATTTCTAAATTCAAACTCATTAGTAAACGTTGTGATGTTGTGTTAGTTAGCTAATAACTAAAATAGACTAGGAAAGACAAATAGAGATTGCAACTAGATTTTTCTGGTATTTGTATTTCTGAGATAAAGTTCCCCGGAATGTAGGATTTCAAGGAAGAACGTGACCTTTCGAATCCCGAAGTACAAATCTCGACCAATTGAAATTCAAGGCAAGTATGGTTGTGTTAATTTCAGTTTAATTAATATTAGAATATTGCATATTAAATACACAATTGTTACACGTACTCTCTCCTAGAGTAACACATTGAATCATTGCATCGGGATAATGGGGAGTAGTGTAGTTATCTATGATCAAAGCCCAATAGTAAATGAATGTGCGAGCTTACACCTCTTCACACGGGGTTAGGCCGGACCGTATCAATAGGATACAAGTGAATCATCCTAAACCGGTCATAGATACTGCATACTCAAATCACAATTGTTTTATAGTTGAAAATCATTGTTTCCAAAGTTATTTTAATATTTCAATTTTCTATTCATTATGCAAATTGTTATTTTCATAATTGTACTTGCTCCTTTCCTGACTGGATTCCCCACACCCAATAGGTCCTATTGATGACTCAGAGCTACAGATTAGTAGCTATTACGACCCAGAGCTGTATCCTGCTATGCTTCCAGAGGAGGTTCCTGAGGTTGATGATGATACTTCTGCTTAGATGGAGATTTGTTGTCTTTTATTTAAATTAATGTTATTTTAAAAGTGGTGAACTCTTTTGTAATGAACAAGTTTATTTTATCGTTAAATTAAATGTTGTGGCAATTAAAAATTTCAAATGTTGTTGATTGTACCTGCATATGGAATACAGCTTACTGCCGCCGTCTCAACAACGGTGCAGGCTGGGCATGATCCGAGTCGACCCAAGAAATTGGGATCGGGTCGTGACAGATAGTGTCCGTATTGTTATGTGTCTAGGCTAAGCAAAGACGGGTTCATCGGAGCCACCCACCTTAGCGATGTTTGCATCGGCCGAGCGATACTCCGAGCGCGCCTTTGACAGTCTAAGTCTGGCTTCATCTTTGACGAGCCATTATAAGTCTTGCGTCGATTCGCATCGATACTTCATCGGGTCGACGCAACTCTTCGAGTCGACGGCTCGCTTGAGTCGTTGCACTTGCCGTTTGAATCGGCGTTCCGCTAGGGTGGAGCTGGTCATTACATAATACACCACTCAAAACAAGTCTCGTCCTCGAGACTTCCTGAGTGCAGGTGTCACGACCCGCACCCATTTTTTTTTAAACGGATACGAGACGTGTCCAAGCCAGCCTACGCCGCAGTGTCGGCTGTAGAACGCTGTCACGGCCATGAAGATCAAAATCACAAACAATGCTCATTCACATAATTAATTTAATTTACAAGATCACAAGTTTTACATTTGCTGAAAAATATAAACTTGTACAAAAATTTGAATGGCTACAACTCCACAAGCTAGCTAATCTCTAGGCTTCCCGTCTGCAAGTATACCATCACTCCCCAAACTAAGTGATCCTCGGCTAACCTGAAAATGTTGGTTTCCAGTCAGGAATGGAACGAGCACAATTCACTGAACGCAATTTCAAATAAAGAAGATGACTATAAACAAAAGTTAGACATCAATCATGGGTTTGAAAATAAACATGAAATATAAAAACCAATAGTAAGTAAATAGACACAAAATACTCTCCCCAACTGTTAGAAGTACCTTTGATATATGATCGGTCTGGGGTACTACACCGCACGGTCTACAATGTCTACTCACGGGCTACAATGTCTACTTGCAGAAAATAAACACGGGCTATACTACTTGCAGAAAATAAACACGGGCTATACTACTTGCAGAAAATAAACACGGGCTACACTACTGCAGAAAGTAAACACGGGCTACACTACTTGCAGAAAATAAACACGGGCTACAATGTCTAACACGGGCTATGGTCAGATCACATATCTTTGGTACTTCTAATTTTCGACTCCACAATTTATAATAGAAAATAATCACATAACCAATGACCAACCAATGAAATATAGTGAAAATCAATATCGAAATGCAGACAATAAACTGTACTCGCCTGTGGTCCTTTGCTGGTGAAACCGACAATCTGAACTACTCGATGTGCCACTATAGTCAAAACCCGTACAACAGTCCCCGGAAGCTGAAATAAACAATACCAATGATCTCAGAATAGTCCAATTAGCTAGGATTGCCTGTCCTTACGTCCAATTCTGGACACAGGAGCAAAACGGTAATTTTGGGCCAAAACGATGTCCGCCGTTGGACCCGCTTTGCACCGAAAAGCGTGCCAGAGTCAACGGTCTCTAAAGTCGTCAAACTACATGTCTACGGATCCAGTTTTCCGATACGAACCCAACCGTATGTCCAAAGTTGGATTCCGGCGGGCCGTGCACAAAATTGCCCGTTGAGTGGGACCGTGGGGCCCGCAAAACGACGTCGATTTCAACTGTCTCAGAATTGGACCAAACTTGGCATGCAGGACCAGAAAAACGATACGGTCCTGTTGGCGCAAGTTTCGTCTCGATCTGTCGAGCATGCACAAAGTTAAAAGTTATGACTGAATTTGCATTGGACGGATACGGGACGATTTCGACGGATACGCGTCGAATTCGTCGCGCACACGCGATCAATTTGAATTCCGTCAAAGCCCACATGACCACGAAGCTGTTACGCAGCTTTCGATGTCTTCGGTGCACAACCACGTCGCCCGGAATGGCGGGACGGACGTCGTGTGGAACAATTTCTATTATTTTTGAAAACAGTTTTTCCTGGTTTTTTTCTTGATTTCCAAAACCGATTTCTCTGTGCATACTTAATGAAATCCGATTCTATAAAATGATTTCTGATCTCCTATATATTGTCTAAAAATGCGTTCAATTAGAATTTCTAATAGGCCATTAGATCGATCGGAAACGACCTCCAAACATGGATGGTTGGACTGCTACAAACTCTGTTTTCGGAACAGATTTATGTGCGACTTTGAGTCGAATTCCTCGGCAATCCCGTTCAGTTAAATTCAAACTAGATAAAGGAAATCGAAGGTGTATAGATGGTCTTCGTACCTGAGAAGACGAATCGCAAAACGACGGATCGTACGCGACGGAACATCGCTGCGAAGTTGCCCTCGCGGCTGTTGGCACTGCTGTCGTTTTCGCATCCGCGCGCGCGCGCGAAGCTCTCGGCGACTCCGTCGCCGGCCAACGGCCGCCCGCGGTGGCCGGCCAGCGGCGGGGGCACACGCGCAACCCCCCTGGTTGGGGTCGGCGCTTAGGGTTTGGGTTTTCTCGCGAGTTGTACGCGCGTGTGTTATATACACATACGAAAAACCGAAGGGGCTCGGGTTCTCCAATGCTCAAGGCTTGGGCTGGGGACTTAGGAGTTTGCTGCTGGTTTGAAGTGGGCTGGTCGGGCTCTGTTTGTTCAGGCCGGGTAGGGGTGTGAAGAGTAATAGGGGTGTGGGGATGGAACACTGGACCCTGGCTCGGTTGGCCTGAGCTGGGTCCGGCTGCCACTACTTCTGTTGCTCAAGCAACCGTTTTGTACAAATGGTTCTACATGCCATGTTATATGTGGCCAAGTGAAGTAAAATGTGTATGGTGAATGCCTATAGCTGTTGGCAAGCAACTAAATTTTAGTGAATTGAATTCCAATTCAATCCAATTCAAACATTCATTTCTTTTCAATTCAACTCACTACTACTAATAATAACAGAGGCCACTTTTCTATTTATTTCTTTTTCTTTTATCTATTTTCTATTATTAGTATATTATATATATATATATATGCGCAATTACTCACACATATATACATATATACATATTTCTATATTTACACCCAAATACTTATTTATTTATATATATGCACACATTTTATTTAATATATATAATTATTCGTACTCGCATATATTTATACACGCTTATATATATGCATGCACATATATACAATATTTGTATAATCCCAAGTACCTATTTTATATAATTCCAATACACCTATATATATATATATATATATATATTATACAAGTATATGTTCTTAAATATAATATGCACATATTTACGTAAAAGATTAGTATATGGGTAACTGAAAAGAATTATAAATATATACACCTATATTTATTCCAAAGCTGCATTAATATAATAATATTAAATGTTTATCCAATAGAAAATCGATTTCAACAATAATAAATTTATTAATCACCACAAGCAATAAAATATTAAACTAATTAATTATTTATAAAAACTAATAATCATCATTTTAAATAAAATAAAAATAATGAATAAAATATTCCAAAATTTTGGGAAGGGGAGTTACAGCAGGTCATCCTACCATTCCTTAACTCGTGTCGTCGTGTTTCTTAGACAATTCCTGTCGGATGGCTCTATCATTCTATGGCACCGAACTATACTCGATAACATTTCAAGTTCCGTGTCGCATACGTTTGGTCGATTTTATTGGATAACTTTTCATTCATTTTAGAGTTGATGGCACTTATTCAATTCAAGTGTTTCTTCGACTTGGTTGCTATTTCGACGTATCATGGGACTGAAACGGTCGTACGAGGTGCGTTGTATTTTATCAAACTCGAGAGTCGTAGGTTGAGGCAAACTCACTCATTCCTTCTTGCGTATCTCAACACCCACTTGCAGCTGCATTCGAGTTCATCATATCGCTGATTTTGGATCGTGCACGCATTCAAGGCGTCCTCCGAATACGTACATTTCAACCAAGCTTAGCGACTAGCGAAGTCGGATAAGCTACTTGTGATAGTTTTGATTTGCCAATCGTTTTGCTAACTTCGATTTAAAATCGAACTCATGTGTGTATCACATATCGTTTATCTCGGTCCTCGAGATGATTCGATTCGCTTCTCAGGCGCTCTTGCCAACAAAATCAATATGATTTTTTCTTAGCGGAGTCAACCAAGTCTAAGTAATTCCCGTCCGATTCGAGACCAAGTATTGTACTATCATCGAGTACGTCTTCCGACCAATGATTCAATTCTTTATTCCAACTTTACTTGCGCAACATCCATCCCTATCATTCCCTTCGTTTGGGGCCTTCGTCGTTCACGCACACTCCTAATTCTCCGTCCTATTCTAAGTCTTGTTGCCCAAGTCTATCGTCCATCCAGACGATACTGTAAATGCCATCGTACAGGTTCATTCACTCGGCATAGGGTCGTCCGCCTATCCGCTAGGTCAGCTCACAAGGTCATAGTTACACGTTAGGTCCGTGGCTCGTCGTGCAAGGTCGTTGCACGACGCTCTCCCCAAATCCTATGGTCAAGCCATTTGTTCGCTTATACGGGAGTTTCTACCCAAGTTCGTTTCACTCACATTTCTAAACATCGAGCAAGATCACCTAATTTGCATCAAGACTTACGTTGCACATATTCAATTCCATTCAATCACCAGTTCTAACCAATTCATGTATTCGATCACGAGGTCATCCAGCTCGACAATATATTGTGCCCCAATCTCACGCGAGTCCGATTATCCAAGGCGGTTCATGAATCACCATGCGACGCTCCTGCAGAATAATCATTCTCATCGGGGCGTAACTCTTGTTTGAGTTTTAGACTAACCCATTCTCGATATGCGGATTGGACCTACTCGATCCTCAAGTTCAACTCTTTAAGCACACAAATTCAATCTCGAGTCCACCTACGCATCAAACCACAAGTCGAAGCAATCAGATTGCCACGCCATCCAAGTTCAATCACTCCCGCTGTATGAATCACCATATCAGCGCTCACGTAGAGTGATCGTCATAATCCGGTACGACGCATGTACGAGGCTGGAGTTGCGCTCGCATAAGACAAGAACGTCAACGTTGTGGTTGTCAACGAAGCAAATCCAAGCATTCATATTTTTCATCCAAGCCAAATCAATTCGATAGTCTGACCGTCATGCATTCAACTAGAAAATCCTCGAGCCAAATCCATCTTTTCCTCGACACATTTTTAACATTTCAAGTATAGCGTCCAACGGAACAATGACATTTGTACGACCGTCATTCGCCGAGTCAGAGTGCCCCCGAGTTATCGCATATCGATCTTTGATACACCTCAATACCATCGACGATATGCGTAACCTGACGATCTTCCTTTGCAACCAATTTGGAGTCGTACGACTGATGCTATTGTCCGAGTTGGATATTCCACAATTTTCTCGATATTCAAGATCAAGTTCGATCGCTATTCCTCAAGCTTGTTTCAAGATCGTTGTTCAAAACTCAAGTCATATTTCATTTGAATCAATCCCAAATCGTACGCGCGATCCTCTAAGTTTCCTCGATCAAGACCATTCACTTTCATTCATCGTTCCGAATCGTTTTCTAACATGCGTTGCCCATTCACAAGTTGTCTGAACGACATCTCGTTCGGGACATTCGAAGTCACGATCAACTAAGCATGACGCGTTCTAAGGCTTTGCGCGATCACATCGCCTCACCGACATACCCATTCTATCCGTATATCTTGTAGTCTCGCTCGAACAATTTCTATAACGTCCATACACCACTCAGGGTTCGAGCCACTCGACTAGTCGTCGTCACTTATTCTTATTCTTCTCCGAACCTATCACATACACCACTCGGATTCAAGCCATACGATCTAGTCCTCAATCACGTTCGCGTCATGCGCTAAGACATCCTTCAGATTCGTTCGACGAATCTCTAGCGTAATCGCTCACGTCGCCTCGACGTACTAAGTCGTTCAGACTAATCCTTAAAATCCAAGCCAATTTTTTGTGCACGCCTAAGCGTTAGTTTGATAGCGTTCCTATCGATATACACTCTAAGTGTATCTCTGTTCCCGATCGAGCGGTACTTGATATCGCTCGCAACTCGATTGCACCAGAAGTCGAGGTGCGCGACACACGGCACAACTTAGCCAAAAGGCCGTGTGCATAGCTATCCCGTTCGAACTATACTTTGGTCTCGTGTACTCGTTTGCTGTCAGCGTAAGCTCATTCAAGCACGCACTGCGTTTGCTAACTCTTAGCATCGGTTCCTTCCAACTCAAGTCCGTCGTGGTGGCACAAAGGCCTTCGCCTATCGATCCCGTCCAACCGAGTACTCGTACGAGCTTTTGAAAATATTAGACTTATTGTATGGAACATCCCAAGGCACAACGAGAGAGAGCGTATACTTCTTTGTTTCCAAACGAGCTTTCAAAACTGAAAAAATTAAATGATGCCCAAGGACGTAAAGCCGTGCTCTGATACCAATATGTCACGTCCCGCTCCTGTAGGAGCGATCGTCCTCGCTAAGGCGTGATGCCGCACGGGCCTAGGTTGCACCCGGGCAAGGCCAAGTCCAGAAACGGCCGATTTGAGCTAGGCCACAGAGTCGCACAGAGTGTCCCCATTGCAGCGGAAAGTAAATAAACACAAGTAGAAGTAAATTCGATCTCTTTATTGATATTCACGAAGGTTACAAGCGGCGCTAGGCCGATATTACAAATCGCTCAAGCTCTTTCTCTGAAACATAAAAGGCGTGCCAAGTGGCTTACAAGATGGAATGATACATGACGATGTTCCAATACATTATGTCCTGTATATGGTGCTCCAGCTCCTTGCAACGCTCCAAGGCTCGAGAGATAGCTCTGCGCCTTAGCACGTACGAGGAAAGCTTCGCACCCGCCGACGTCTCCTGCTTCCTACAAGCAAACTGTGGGGTTATCAGTACATTGTTATGCACTGATGGGGAGGCTAGCTCGCCCACAACGCCATCATTACCAAACACGTTCCATTTACTTTTGTGCAACTCTATCATTCATTGTCTTTCTAATCTTGCCTTAGGATCAATTTCATGGCATATGTCATAACCTATTCCGTGTTGCCAAATTCAAGTGTCGCATGGAAATACATATACGACTTACCCATACTTACCGTCCGGCCTTCCCTGTCCTAGGTAAACCAAGTTAGACAACAGTTCATATATTTTAACTTAACATGATACACGTAAGCATTCACTGTAAAGGGAGTGTTCCTGCCTCAGATTCTAGCACGTCGTAGGCGTGTGTTCTTTTAACTCGTTTGCATGAAGTACTCTTTGTCATTTGGTGTGATACATTTCAAACCGTTCAGTAGGCACTTGTTCATTTAACTTAGACTACTTTGATTTCAATGCAAGGACTTGCATGTGGATAGCCACCAGCAAAGTCCACTTAATCTATATGCACCGGTCGCTGGCATGACAAGCCATTTTGGACATTTTCCCCTGTGGCATTCTCATCTATCAAGCGTGATGGCTGGTACACCTTGATAGACTATTGAATAACCGGCCCTACGTTTGGTTATGTGCCCAAGCCCGCACACCTGTCCGCCCGTAGGCCATGATTCCGCCTAGACCGGCCAAGAAATCGTCGTTCGTTGCCTTTGGAATCCCTTATCACTCGTGCACGAGCCGTCCACGACCATTTCGTATTTTATTATCATTTTAACTTAACGACTGTCTTTGAGCCATTGGCTAACCCTTAGCCATAATGCGTTATCGACCAGGTTGGCGTCCGTGCAGCGCGGGTAGCGAGCCCCATTGCACGTGCCCGTCACACCTGTCGCTAACCATTCTTTCCTTTCTTATCTTTCATTTATTCTTTCCTTTCTTCTTTCACTTGTTCATTTGTTCATCGATTCATTCACGTATCAATCATTCATTCATTATGTAACTCCCCTTGCGGGAGTCGTCTTGGCGACCCATTGGTCCCATAGTCTTTCAATGTTGCTATAGTCTACTCGGAACGACTATATTGATAGTCTTCCCGTTTCATTATTGTAACCCATTCATTGTTTCATTGTTTGAACACATAAGGAACATAAACGTAAGCTTGTGCCTTAGCACGAGCGTAGAGCGCGGTGCGAGAGATCTCACATTTTCTATGTTCTTTTCCATGTTCTATACAAGCATACAAGATGGGATTATTCCTTTAGCTAGGTGCGTTGAGTCCTTTATTAGCATGCGCGGTGTTATCGCCTAGCGATTTCAGTGATAGTGTCCGTATTGTTATGTGTCTAGGCTAAGCAAAGACGGGTTCATCGGTGCCACCCACCTTAGCGATGTTTGCATCGGCCGAGCGATACTCCGAGCGTGCTTTTGATAGTCTAAGTCTGGCTTCATCTTTGACGAGCCATTATAAGTCTTGCATCGATTCGCATCGATACTTCATCGGGTCGACGCAACTCTTCGAGTCGACGGCTCGCTTGAGTCGTTGCACTTGCCGTTTGAATCGGCGTTCCGCTAGGGCGGAGTGGGTCATTACAGACTCTCTGGTGTAAATGGTCAACCCTCGTCCCGTGTGTGGACTCTCTGGTGCCATTTGATCACGACAAACACCCTCGTCCCGTGTGTGGACTCTCTGGTGCACCAAACAACCCTCGTCCCGAGTGTGGACTCTCTGGTTGTGTACAACGATAATCAAGGCTATGGCAGTTCACTACATGCAACCGTTCTATGACACAAATCAAGCAAGGTATTGACGGAACTCCAAATGTGAAACACAAGGCCAAAACATGAACATGACTATAAACAATAAAAATAACTTCACAGAAAATAACACGAAAAAGTACATGTCCATAAATAATCCAAAAGCTGAAAACTGAAATAAAATGCATGTAAATAAAACTGTAGAGGGAGGCAAGGTTTGCCTGGAGGTTGCACACAGATCCAACAAAATACAGTCAACTGCCAAGCCATAAAGTCCAAGTCACCATAACTGTCTCCGAAAGCTGAAACAAACATCGCCAACATTCTCAGAATAGTCAAATTAGCTAGGATTGTTTGTCCTTAAGTCCAATTCTGGACACATGAGCAAAACGGTAATTTCGGACAAAAATAATGTCCGCCGTTGGACCCGCTTTGCACCGAAAAGCGTGCCAGAGTCAAAAGGTTTCTAAAGTCGTCAAACTACATGTCTACGGATCCAGTTTTCCGATACGAACCCAACCATATGTCCAGAGTTGGATTTCGACGGGCCGTGCACGAAATCGCCCGTTGAATCGGATCCTGGGGCCCGCAAAACGGCGATCCGATCAACTGTCTCAGATTCGGACCAAACTTGGCATACGGGACCAGAAAAACGATACGGACCTGTTGGCGCAAGTTTTATCTCAATTTGGCGAACATACACGAAGTAGTTGAGGTTTCACTAATATATGGACAACTAAGAGGCTAAATATATCTAAAGAGAAAAGATTCTCTTTCTTATACATCAAAAGGATTATATCCTAAGGTCTTTTATACAAAGTGCACATCTATGATAGGCTATTCGATAGGGTCAGAAGCTACAGGAAGCCTTCACCTCATACATTAGTTATGAAAATATAAACCTCTCTGAAAAAGACCCATGGACTAGTTTATTTATTAGCAAATTAGTAACATAATAAGCTAATGCCACCTAGGCTCTATGGAAAAATACATTGGTTAGGCACAAGAGTTGATGTGCTTGCTGAATGGGAACATGCTGGCTAAAGATTGCAAAATTCCTATTACTCTAAGATATATATATATATATATATATATATATATATATATATATATATATATATATATATATATATTAACTAATTTAATATAACAAAATAATTAACTACAAACTAGTTTAAAGACAAGGTTAGCATTTACCGAAATATTAGGAACCTCTATAGAATCGTCCTTATTCTCCTTTATTTTCTCACGTGGGTGATGTTGCTTCCTTTCTTTCAACATTCAGCTTCTTTCTAATATATGAATGCTAAGTAACCTATATATAAAGATAAGTATGGACGTAAATGTTGCTGCTATTTACTACTAAGATTTATATATATCATAACATGTAAATAGTTACTGATAAATATAAAGGAAGGGAATGATGGTTATTTACCTAAGGAAACTAATGCTATAGTGCTGTTGCTGTGGCTCTCACGTGCGTGCGCTGCATCCAGATCCCTCTCCATTCTGGAGTAACTGTTAAGTAACGTCGTGTAGAAACCTCATCTGGTTTGACACCATCCTCGAGCATCATTCTGAATACCTCCATAGCTTCGCTCGGTCTTCTGTATTTACGCAAACATCCAATGATTTTTTTTTTTTTTTTGAAATCCCACTCACACACACAACTGGGGGGCTCGAACCTTGCCGGCCCAATGATTGAATCATATATATATATATATATATCAACCGTAGGCTTAAAATGATCTCTTCCTTTCATATGCTCGTGAATTATAAGTGCAGAACTTAATGTCCCCTTGCTTGCAGCATGAATCGATGAGAATCAAGTAAGTCGATACGTTCGGAACCAAACCCCACTTCTGCAGAAGGTCTACAACAAGTTCAACGTGGTTCTTCCTGCCACCAATCTCCCATATACATTTAAATATAGCATTAAAAGTAAACATAGAAGTCTCTAGTCCACAACCAACCTTTCTATGAATATTATAGCACTACCGATCTTCCCTGCTAAACAGAAGTAATGTATCCAAATGTTCAAAGCCGAACTTGCAGAAACCGCTTTGTTTCCCGCAATCTTTTCCAAAGAAGCTCAACTTCAGAATCGTCCGAAGGCAAACCGAAACTGTACTTCTTACTCATAACCTCTAAAATCTTGCACACAATGTCGAGCTTTTGGTCCTCGGGGTGTCTCCTGACGAGCATAACAAAAGAATCATATCCAGGAACGATGCCGGCGTCCAACATCCTATCAAACCATCCCATGGCGTCTTCGAACCTGATCTCTCTACAGAGTGCAAGGATCAACATCTCGTAGCAGAACTCGTCGTCCCGGACCAGTCCGTGCCTGGCCATCATGTCGAGCAGCACCGAAGCGCAGTCCACCTTTCTGTTCAAGCAGGGCCACCTGATCATACTGCGGCAGAGGAGAGGTTCAGGGGTCGACAACGAGGGGGAGGTAGAAGCAGCAACCATTGCGAGCGCGAGAGAGAGGCTACGGAAGAGTGGTCACGGCGGCTACTATTTCGTCAATTGAAGTAGAGAGGCTACCAGGGGCTTTATAGCTGCTATTAGGTTTATGTAATGGTCCAAATTGGAGAGAGGCCTGGGCGTGGGCTGGGTTTTAAATAAACTATTGTGGATTTGCATATAGGTTAGGTTGGTAAATTAATAAGTGAAAGGGAGTTGGGATGGGGTGTGTACAGTACCATGCAAAGAAAATGGTGTATCCACTAGCAAGAGTTGCTGCCCACATATGCAGAGGTTCGGTGGGCTTGGGCCATGCCGATACACTTGGGCTAGAAAAATTGTATTAGGATGGCTATTCAAGTGTATATATATATATATATATATATATATATGCACTCAAAAATATATATATATATATATATATATATATATATATATATATATATATATGCACTCAAAAATTTATATATACGTATAATACACTCTGAATTATTTATATATGTAGATACTCTGAATCGCACAATTATTTACCCAATATTAGGGACAGAACAATTTAGTCTATGATTATAGGTAATTAAATTCCTAAGATAAGTTCGGCGACATGTCATATATATACATATATATAGGTATTTGGATTCTAAATTAAATAGTACAACAAAATATAAATACTAGTAAATAAATAAGAGGGGAGGGCTTTTAAGTCCCAACTAATAATATATCTTCCACATTCATACAGGTCCAAAGGATGCATGTGTTATATAGGCTGAGGCTCCACACAAAGTAAACTATACACACTGATATTGGTTTTAAAATCACGATTAAATCAAATAAAAGAATAAATAAATATTTCAAAAAAAAAAATTTCGGGAAGGGGAGCTACACCACGACAGATCAACGATACAAGCATGTGATCAGGTTAAGATTTTCAGGAATTTAGAAGATACGGGTAGAGATCAAGGACGAGTACTGATTGAGA
>JANAVB010033208.1:0-25546 GCA_029216955.1 Iris pallida | reverse complement strand
TGATTGCCTACCCTCGTTCTGCTCAATAAATGCTTCATTAGTCGAAGTATTTGATGGCGCATATGCTGAGACTTCATGATGCGCCTGATTGAAAGGGCGGCACATAACTGAGCTGCTGAAGGGATGCACATAACTGAGCCGCTGAAGGGATGCACATAACTGAGGATGCACATAACTGAGCTGCTGAAAGGATGCGCCTGGCTGAGAGCGCATGGCGAGATACGCCTGTTTGAGAGCACATGGTGGTTGCTGCGCCTAGCTGTAGACTTAGGGTCTTTTCTTTGTAGAAATTCTCCTTTGTACAGCTCTTTTTTAGACATGTAATAGACTTTTATATGAAATAAAAACCTTCTTTTAATGTTTATGCTCTTGCTATTTGCTGTGGCAAGTACTTTATCTGAGCTCCCTGGCGCTTGTAATGTTTGGCGCATAGGATTTCTGGTCTTGAAATTCCATGCTTCTACACACCAATAGCTACATTGAGAAGGAGCGACAGAAAGCGTCGACCATCTACGAGATACTCACCGGGTGAGTATGTGCTACTGACTGGCGGGAGAGAGCCCGAAAGTTTTACAGAAGCTATGGAAGACGAACACAGGCAGGAGTGGATGCAGGCTATGTAGAAGGAGATAGGTTCCTTACACGCCAATTCTACTTACGAGCTAGTGCGGTTGCCAAAGGGCAAGAAGGCTTTAAAGAATCGATGGGTGTTTAGAGTGAAGCAGACGAATAATGCTACTCGCCCTCGATACAAAGCGAGGCTGGTAGTTAAAGGCTATGGTCAGCAGAAAGGCATAGATTATGACGAGATCTTTTTGCCGGTCACCAAGTAGTCGTCTATTCGGATGGTGCTAGCATTGGCAACCAGTTTTGACTTGGAGGTCGAGCAGATGGACGTGAAGACGACATTCTTCTACAGTGATCTTGATGAGGAGTTATACATAGAGCAGCCAGAGGGATTCTGTGAGAAGGGCAAGTCACATTTGGTCTGCTGGTTGAGGAAGAGCTTGTATGGTCTGAAGTAGGCTCTGAGGCAGTGGTACAGGAAGTTCGAATCGTTTTTGGGGGAGCATGGTTATGCACGGACGACGTCGGACTATTGTGTATTTGTGAGGTACTTTTCCAAGGATGATTTTAACATTTTATTGCTCTATGTTGATGACATGCTATTAGTGGGTCGGAATATCACTGGGATAGCGGAGTTGAAGCGCCAACTGGGCACGACCTTCTCTTTGAAGGATTTGGGCACAACGAAGACTATTCTTCGGATAGAGATCAGCCGAGAGAGAGAGAGTCCAAGCTACTAAACTTGTCCCAAAAGAAGTACATTTACCAAGTACTTTCGAGTTTCGGGATGGATGGGTCGAAGAAAGTGAGTTGTCCCCTTGCGGCCCACTTTAAGCTCACTAAGGAGTAGTGTCCATCTACCGAGGACGAAAAAGAAGATATGGAGTGGGTTCCATATGCCTCAGCTGTATGAAGCCTTATGTATGCTATGGTGTATACGAGATCAAACATCGCTCATGCAGTTGACACAGTTAGCATGTATCTTTCGAATCCTGAAAGGGTACATTGGAGTGCGATTAAGTGGATTCTACGATACCTTCAGGGCACTGCCGATTAAAGACTTTCTTTTGGTGGTGATGAGCCGAACTGGTTGGGTATACCGATGCTGATATGGCTGGAGATGTAGACACGAGGCGATCGACTTCAGGCTATGTGATGATATTTGCTGGAGGAGCGGTATCATGGCAATCGTGGTTGCAGAAGTGTGTTGTCTTGTCGACAATAGAGGCATAGTACATTGCGACGACAGAGGCAGAGTACATTACGAGGACGAAGGCTTGCAAGGAGTTGTTGTGGATGAAAAAATTATTGCATGAAATGGGGCTGAAGTAAGAGAAGTATGCTTTTCTTTGCGACAGAGTGTTATTCACCTTGTGAAGAATCAGACCTTTCATATCCGGTCCAAGCACATCGAGACTCGTATCATTGGATACAGGATGTGGTTGAGAAGGACGCGGAGCTTGAGAAGGTTCATACAGATGATAACGGAGAAGATATGTTCACCAAGATTCTACCAATAGAAAAGTTTGAGTTCTGCAGGCATATCGTCAGGATGACGACCTCCTCCACGTAGTTATGAAGGGAAAGAAATGTTAGAGTGGGTGGGGTTCCCAACCTAAGTGGAGAAGACCCCAAAGTGCGACGAGGGCCGTCTGTGTGTCAGATAAGCTCGGGGAGGTGACGAGGCCATTCGGAGACGAAGAAGAAGCTCGGGAGCTACTAGAGTGCTTTCTGGAACAGGGGAGGCAAAGTTCTGGCCGAACTCTTCCTCCTTGGTTCCAAAATTGTTCTGTCATGAAAACACAGAGTTCTAGCCGAACTCTGTGGCGATGGGCTGAAGCTGATTTTAGGGTATTTTTTATACCGTTAGATCGTATCCTACGGTCCAGGTTTTGCTGCGGATTAGAAGATTTATACATGGTTTTTTCTAACCCTAATCACAATACAACATTGAGGAAAATAGAGAGAAAAGAGGTAAGTGTACCATTGCAACTTTGGGAGAGAAGAAGGAGGATTGAAGGCTATTTTCGAAGGAGGATCGTGTTCGGACAATCTCTACTCGTCGTCTTTGTTCTTCGTAGTCTTGTAATCAATTATTCTTGCTTCCAAGTGTTGTGGGAATCCGTATTGGGTCGAAAGAAGTTATTAGAGGATGTACTCCTTTATTTCATTAGTAAAGGCTTCTCAAGGGTTGGACTCCGATCGTCCCGTAGTTTTTTCCCGCAAGGGTTTTCTATGTCAAAAATTCTGTGTTTGCGTAAATTGTGTTTAGTATTTGGTTCGTGCATTGTATTGTTCGGTTCTCTCGTAGGTACTCTCTAGTTTGGGAAAAAGTTTCTGCGCTTCTTTTCCAACAGAAAAATACCAAGATATCATGCCTTGTAAATCCCAAGTATTAAGGTCCATAATGTATTATAATTTGGAATCATTTTTCATCAAATTTGTCTTCCATATCGATAAATGAATCATGCATTATAATTTGGAATCACACACATGCAAGGGTTTTGATACTACCTTACCACCTAGCACTTATCGCCATAGGATTAGATTAGATATAATCTGAACATCCTTAAAAGAAATGTGATTCTTAAGTAATTTAGTAGGGAAAAAAAGTGACCACATAATCCCTCCATCCAAATTTGGTTCGTTTTTCCCTTTACAGCATTTTTCTCATATCTGAAACGGTTTCAATCTGATCTCTTTTCTACCATAAGCATGTCTCTCATGGCCGGACCAAACACACCCATTCACCTCTCTCATAGTGTATATGTTTATTTCTTGCTGGTTGGGTCATAGCTTATTTGCAGTGTTACTTCGGACACTACACAAATGTTAAAATCTATAATTTACAATTGAGAAGGATGAAAGGCATCACAAGTTATTAAGGTGTCCTTCGACTGCAATGAAGTGCTTTAACTGTGCAAGTACTCTAGCACCTTGTTAGCAATCACCCGAATAAAACGCGTATTATACGCAAATTTTTCCGTATCTTACATAAACGTATAATATTTACGTACTTTTAAAAAATTCAGATTTGTACGCGAATTTTAAGTCCATGGAGTTTTAAACACGTACCGTACGAATTTTAAAAAAATTCGGCCAACAAAACGTGACCGAAAAACCCAACAGTCTTGACTTTCTTGACTCTTGCTGCTATTAGATATTAAGACTGGCACAATTCTCCAAAATTATCAACAACAAAAATGTCTCACAGTAACCAAAAAAGAAACCGAAGAGTGTTTGCACATGTTGCTTGCAACAATCAAAGGAAAATCTTTCGGTATTCCATCCTACTTTTATTTTATTTTTATTATATAATGTTCGCCCAACCTCTTCTTATTCTCACACTGAACCCTTGTTTATGAAAGAGTAGAGGTGGGTGGGCCATATATACATGTCAAATTTTTAGTGCCGAATTTGTTCATATGAAACGTACTAAACACAAATTAAATCTAATCCGAATATTTTTCGTTAGACGAATTTTTTGACCGTATTTTACTTATATTGTGCCGATTTATACTCGTACTTTTGCCGTTCCGAATGTTTTTCGTTTGCCTAACAAGTCTCTAGCATCCAACTTGCCAAAAACTCTGATAGTAAAGTTGTTTCTTTGTCTTTACAAGATCAGGATATTAGCCTTCACCAAGAAACCATTTTCAACTCGGTCCTTACAAGGGTTCAAACTTCAAATGTCATCTATATTGGAGGTTTAGTAAATATCTTAAATGTGCAAATAGTGATTGATATTCCATAGTTATAATAAAAGATATGGAAATAAACCGGAAACTCTAGAAAGCATCTAAGAATTAATTGTAATATATTTTTTTAATTAAAGACAAAAAGAAAATAATAGTTCACACTACCAAAATACACTCATTTAGCGACGAATTTTTAGCGACGGCATTTTTCCGTCGGTATTAGCGACGGTTTCGTGGCCGCTCAGCGACTGATTTCCGACTACACGCCTTGGCCATTTTTATTTTAATTTTAGGGGAGAGGAAAGGTCGCGCATCCGTCGCTAGACTGTCGGTGTTATAGCGACGGATTTACCGTCGTCGCTACACAGTCGATTATTTGGCGGGAATTGTGTAGGAAATTGGTGGGACATATTTTCGACGACTTAGCGACGGATATTCAGTCGGCACTTATCAAAAAAGGCGACTGCTGGGCGACGATTTTTTACCAGTCGCTCGTCCGTCGCTATATATACGTTCCAGACTTTAAATGAAACGACGGGGGAAACTTTTCGTATTCCCCCCAAATTCACTCTCTCTCCTCTCTCTCCCTCTCTCTCTCTCTCTCTCTCTCTCTCTCTTTCGTCGGTGTCGGCTTCGGTGATCGGCGTCGGTGTCGTCGTCGGCGTCGGCGTCCTCTCCTCTCTCTCTCCCGAAGGTAATCCCCTCTCTCTCTCTCTCTCTCTCTCGCGGTGTCGTATAGGGGCTGGGCGGCGCGCTTGGGGCTGGGCCGTCCGGGGCTTGGCGGCTGGCTTGGGTCGGGGGCTGGGCGGTGGGCTTGGGGCGGGGGCGTCGGGGGCTGGGCGGCTGGCTTGGGGTTGGGACGTCGGGGGCTGGGCGGCTGGCTTGGGTTGGGGTCTGGGCGGTGGGCTTGGGGCGGGGACGTCGGGGTCTGGGAGGCGGGCTTGGGGTTGGGGCGTCGGGGGCTGGGCGGCTTGCTTGGGTCGGGGTCTGGGCGGTGGGCTTGGGGCGGGGGCGTCGGGGTCTGGGAGGCGGGCTTGGGGTTGGAGCGTCGGGGGCTGGGCGGCTGGCTTGGGTCGGGGGCTGGGCGGTGGGCTTGGGACGGCGGCGTTGGGGGCTGGGCGGCTGGTTTGGGGCGGGGGCGTCGGGGGCTGGGCGGCTGGATTGGGTCGGGGGCTGGGCGGTGGGCTTGGGACGGCGGCGTTGGGGGCTGGGCGGCTGGCTTGGTGCGGGTGCGTCGGGGCTATTTACAACCGACGCACACCCATAAGCACTCTTCATATATATATGCAACCAAACTACTGGACGACGGGCTTGGGGCGGCGGGCTTTGGTCGGGGGCGGCGGGTGGCTTTGCTTCTCAAATTCATCTGAGTTTATATATTGGCTAAATAATGTGTTATCCATATTGGGTGTTCCATTAGTTTGGTGGTGTTTGGATTAGTAAATGTGAATATATATGGGGTTTGGATTCATGGTGTATATGTTCACTGTCTCAAGGACAGTGCGAGTTCTATCAGTTGTGTGCTTCTGTATAGATGTATATATCTATACATCTAGCTGTGATATACATATGTGTATGTGACAATCTCAGTTAGCGACGGACTAGTTACCGGTTAGCGACAGATATTTCCAGCTCCATTAATTGCATTAATCTACGATATGACATGGTGATCAGGACATAGTCCCTGCAGCCATTCGACTGGCGAGGCAGAAACTATGTTGCCGTAGATAAAGTTGTCTGTCCTCCGACCCTCATCCCTCGGCAATGATGATACGACAACCTATCACTATATCTTATATAGTAGTAGATGATGTCTTAGTATTACATTAGTGAGTTCATCTTGATTCTGTTACGTATGTCCTTCAGATACTAGATACGATAAGGTTAACATATACTACACGATATGTATACAGAATATAGATGATTCACACTAATGTATGCTAGAATGAATCTTGGGTTGTGTTCTGAGCCATCCGTTCTCACACTTAAAACACATAGGAATTAGTAGTGTGAGAGCGCCGGAGAGAGTGAGAGCGCCGGAGGGGGAGGGAGGAGAGAGAGAGTAAAATGGTACGACATGGTGAAGTAGTACTGTATTTTGTCTCCAGTTCCAGCTCCATTTGATCTACGGTATGACATGGTGATCAGGACATAGTACCTGCAGCCATTCGACTGGCGAGGCAGAAACTATGTAGCCGTAGATAAAGTTGACTGTCTTCCGACCCTCATCCTTCGACAATGATGATACGACAACCTATCACTATATCTTATATAGTAGTAGATGATGTCTTAGTATTACATTATGTGAGTTCATCTTGATTCTTTTACGTTCTTCAGATACTAGATACGATAAGAACATATACTACACCATATGTACAGAACATAGATGATTCACACTAATGTATGCTTGAATGAATCTTGGGTTGTCTTCTGAGCCATCCGTTCTCACACTTGGCAAAAAATTGAATTTTTTATACTTTATCGGCTTTCAAAAATGTACTCAAATTACATGATAGTTCCTTTAGTTAGCTTGCTTATGTTACAATTATATTATTTGTGACTATCGATCTTACCAGATGGCACCCATGACCCGAGGAGCGGCACGTCGTTTGAGGAAAACAGTGAATGCTGAGGTGGCTCCTCCTACAGTTAAGGAGGAAGTGGCACCGGTTGCTAGTGAGATCGGGAGTTCTATTCATCCAGCACCGGTAGCTAGTGAGATCGAGAGGACTCTTCATGCAGTCCTTGCAATAGACGACAGCTCTCCTCGCGCCAAAAATCTCGCTTTTTTGAGGTGGTTGCGTGAACGTATCACTGAGCGTTTGCATGAGCAGCATGGTTCTCATTAGCTATTAGTACTTATTTGTATTGGACTATTTGTATTGGGTTGTTTTTGTATTAGACTATTTGTATTGGACTACATATTGAGTTGTTTTTGTATTAGACTATTTGTACTGTCCTCCGACCCTCATCCCTCGGTAATGATGATACGACAACCAACAAGAGAGAATACTAGATCCATCTTAGTATGACGTATACTCTGAGAGATCACATTTACAAGAATGATATCAGTAGTGGGATTGAGTGCTGGAGGAGATATTATCAGAGTATACGTCCTACTTAGATGGGTCTTCCACCGTTACTAATTTTTTTGACAGCATAGTGGATGTGCTCCGTCAACAGATTCTTGCTCCGAGCCAAAACTTTGCCCCGGAGCTCGACATCCTTCGTGTAGAGCTTGAGTGAGAGGTTCCTGACAGCATGGTGGCCTCCTTTGTCAAAGTATCCGTGCTCATCCCACATTGGTTGTGGGACGAGCACGGATACTTTGACAAAGGAGACCACCATGCTGTCAGGAACCTCTCACTCGAGCTCTACACGAAGGATGTCCACTTGAGCTCCGGGGCAAAGTTTTGGCTCGGAGCCAGATTCTATTGACGGAGCACATCCACCATGCTGTCAGAAAAAAATAGTAACGGTGAGAGACCCATCTGAGTAGGACGTATACTCTGATAATATCCCCTCCAGCACTCAATCCCACTACTGATATCATTCTTGTAAAGGTGATCTCTCAGAGTATACGTCCTACTCATATGGATCTCTCAGAGTATCCTCTCCGGTTGGTTGTGTTCTGGGCCATCCGTCCCAGGGATTTGATTCTGTATTTTGGTTTCTGTATTTTGGCTCCAGCTCCATTTGCATTAATCTACGGTACGACATGGTGATCAGGACATAGTCCCTGTAGCCATTCGACTGGCGAGGCAGAAACTATGTAGCCGTAGATAAAGTTGACTGTCTTCCGACCCTCATCCCTCGGCAATGATGATACGACAACCTATCACTATATCTTATATAGTAGTAGATGATGTCTTAGTATTATATTATGTGAGTTCATCTTGATTCTGTTACGTTTTTCAGATACTAGATACGATAAGAACATATACTACACCATATGTACAGAACATAGATGATTCATACTAATGTATGCTAGAATGAATCTTGGCTTGTGTTCTGAGCCATCCGTTCTCACACTTGAAGATAAATCGAATTATAACGACGGATATTAGGTTACTCTTCAGGATAATTGATGTCTATTTTATATTAATTTGGTTTGGTCTATATGATTCTTGGATAATTGGCGTGCATTAAATTCGTATGTGCATATTTGGTCTATGTGATTCTTGGATAATTGGTGTGCATTATATATTGGTTTGGTTTATGCATATTTTTGTGAACTGGAAAAGTGCTGCAATTTTTTTTTTTTTAAAAATTCTCAGTTACCGACAGACTAGTGACCGGTTAGCGACGGATATTTTCAGCCCCATTTGCATTAATCTACGGTACGACATGGTGATCAGGACATAGTCCCTGCAGCCATTCGACTGGCGAGGCAGAAACTATATAGCCGTAGATAAAGTTGCCTGTCCTCCGACCCTCATCCCTCGGCAATGATGATACGACAACCTATCACTATATCTTATATAGTAGTAGATGATGTCTTAGTATTACATTAGTGAGTTCATCTTGATTCTGTTACGTTCTTCAGATACTAGATACGATAAGAACATATACTACACCATATGTACAGAACATAGATGATTCACACTAATGTATGCTAGAATGAATCTTGGCTTGTGTTCTGAGCCATCCGTTCTGATCAAGCATCTTCCTTCTCTTCTCCTCCACCATGGCTCTGAACCAATCTGCTCCTCCCTACTTCCCTTCTTTTTATTTGACTCTCTCAGCCACATATGACATCCAGCTCAAGTGTAGAGTCGGGGGAGAAGAAGTGGGCAGGAAGAGGAGGGGGTAGCAGCACAGCCGGAGGCATGACCCGGAGGAAGTACATAGGTTTTCTTCATAGTTCTCCTATGCACACCCTCCGGGTCATGCCGCCGGCTGTGCTGCTTCCCCCTCCTCTTCCTGCCCACTTCTTGGTCTCAACTGTCTTCGATGCTATGATCCCATGCTTTCGGAAAATAGACAACGCAGACTCCATGGAATAGAATGGCCTTACATACAAATCGTCTGTGATTATGTATCTTTTCCCTCCTTTTACAAACATGCCATCCTTGTTGCCTCCATCTGCAACCCCCTCCCACGCAATATCCTCATCCATTGCCTTACCACAGGGACATCGAGCGCCAATAACCGAACTATACAGACGGTGAGTCTTGGTGTAGCACTCAAATATGGGGCACCCGTAAATTCGCCGAGGTTTTAAATCATCGACATTGAGTTTTAAACCCTCACGTAGCCTTTCTGTTTCACTTCTAGGCTCGAGCAGGATCTTATTGCAAGCTTCGGTCTCCAGATACTTAGTGTCAAGATTCTGGACGCTTTCATAGAGCATGTCAACGCATCCTAGCGTCAATTTCCTGCCGCTAGGATGCGTTGACATGCTCTACGAAAGCGTCCAGAATCTTGACACTCAGTATCTGGAGACCGAAGCTTGCAAGAAGATGCTGCTCGAGCCTAGAAGTGAAGCAGAAAGGCTACGTGAGGGTTTAAAACTCAATGTCAATGATTTAAAACCTCGGCGAATTTACGGGTGCCCCACATTTGAGTGCTACACCAAGACTCACCGTGATGAGGTTAGTGATTTATTTAACCTAAGACATGGGATCATAGAATCGAAGACAGTTGAGACCAAGACTGTAAACATTATGTGAGTTCATCTTGATTCTGTTACATCCTTCAGATACTAGATACGATAAGAACATATACTACACTATATGTACAGAACGTAGATGATTCACACTAATGTATGCTAGAATGAATTTTGGATTGTGTTCTGAGCCATTCGTTCCCATACTTGGCAATTAAGCATGTAAAATAGAACTGATTATGTTTAGTTTGTCTTACGATACAGATTTTCACATCCAAATTGAAATAGATCGTTACTTCGTTGTTCGTACATGGATGTACTAGCGGATCAACCTTCTGGACTGTAGGTACTTATAAGTATTGACCGTGTCGAATTAGTATCGATCTATCATTTTGGTATGGACCGTATCGGTTGGTATTGGTCTTAGCGAATTGGTATCGTCCTATCCGATATGTATCGGCCGTATAGCCATTAAGTCATATTGGCCTTATCGATTTGGTATCGGTCATATCCGATAGGTATCGGCCGTGTTGGATTATTATATACCATTTCGGATTAGTATCGTGGAAGGTTTAGTAACAACTGTACTTGGATTTCTCTCTTCTAGAGCTAGATTACCATTGCAAGAGAGTCACGAGAGCGTAGATGGCCAGTTACAGAACATACATACTTCCTTTTCAATCTCGCTTTTCCTAATGGAAAAGGAAGTATGTATGTTACTGTAACTGGCCAATCACGATCTGGTGATTCTCTTGCAATGGTATTCTAGCTCGAGAAGAGAGAAATCAAAATACAGTTGTTACTAAACCTTCCACGATACTAATCCGAAATAGTCTATACTAATCCAACACGGCCGACACCTATCGGATATGACCGATACCAATTCGATAAGACCAATATGAATCCTAGCTATTCGGCCGATACATGTACATATCGAATATAGGACGATACCAATTTGTTAAGGCCAATACCAATATGATACGTCCTATACCAAACCGATAGACCGATACTAATCTGATACACTATATACTAAGTACATCTGGCCTATACCAGCGGATCCATAAATTACTGCACGATAGGCCCAACGACTCCAGTTACATCCGGTTATTGGTGAGTACATGATTACATAGTAATTCTGTTAGTCTTGTGATACAAATTTTTACTCTCTTATGCTACCAACGTTACAACTTTTCCAGTGCTGCTCCCTCTAATGATGATGAACGCAAAAAACCAACGTCACAACTTTTATAACTTGAGTAAATTTCTTTACCCTATATGAAAATTTCTGTTGTCAGAAAGATGGCTCCTAGGACTCGTCGAGGTGGTGCTGCTAGTCGATGAAGGGGTCGAGGCAAGAAACCCTTGGAGGTCGACACGGAGGAAGTCTCCGTCGTCAAACAAGAGCCGGTGACTGTTAAGGAGAAGGTGTTACCAAAGGTCGAGGTCAAGGAAGAATCGATGACCATCAGGGAAGAGATTGCTCCCAAGCTTGAAGCTAAGGAGGAGCCACCGTCAGAGAGTAGTAGCATCGGGACCGACCCTCCTGTCCCTACAGAAGATCTCAACCAGATTGAGCCTTCGTATGCAAAGTGGCTGATAGAATGGTACATGCCTCAACGCAACTATCATCCCTGGCTGTGAGGATTCATCGTCTGACTTGTGGTCTTTGTTGAGGCCAAAATCAATTTTCCTATGTGTTTTGGAATATTTGTGAAAATTTTGGAATATTTGTGCTATGATCGGTCGTCAGGATTGGATATTAGGTTACTGTAACTGGCCAACTCTTTCCTATATGTTTTGGAATATTTGTGAAAAATTTGGAATATTTGTGCAATGATCGGATTATAACGATGGATATTAGGTTACTCTTCCGGATAATTGATGTCTATTTTATATTAATTTGGTTTGGTCTATATGATTCTTGGATAATTGGTGTGCATTAAATTCGTATGTGCATATTTGGTCTATGTGATTCTTGGATAATTGGTGTGCATAATATATTTGGTCTATGTGATTGTTGGATAATTGGTGTGCATTATATATTGGTTTGGTTTATGCAAATTTTTGCGAACAAGGAAAGCGCTGTAATTTTTTTTTCAAAATATTCTCAGTTAGCGACGGACTTGTGACCGTTTTGCGACGGTCATCACCAGTTTCCGACTACTTTTCGACGGTTATTCCGTCGCTAACTGGATATTTGAAAATTTTCCCAGGTAGCGACGGATGGTCGACGGACTATCCGTCGGCATGGTATATTGTTCGACGGAATAACGACGACCTATCCGTCGCCCGTGTTCTGGAAATAACAAGAATTTCCAGAACAAGGTCGACGGTTAATCCTTCGCTATTCGGTCGATATATTTCGACGGCAAAGCGACGACTTATCCGTCGCCAAGTTGCTAGAAATGACATGAATTTCCAGAAGCTGGTCGACGGCTTTTCCGTCAGAAAACCGTCGCTAATCCGTCATTTGTTATCGAAGGTGTCGACGGATTAGCGACGGAACGATACGATCTGATACGCTTTTACGACGGGTTACCGACGAAAATTTACGTCGCTATTGTCTACACAGTTCAGTACTTAATAGTTGAAGTGGACGACAGTCCGTCGGAAATGCGTTGCTAATGCTTCGTATTGTGACGTCGAATATCCGTCGCTATTCCGTCATGTGACGACAACTTAGCGACGGAAGGTTATTAGCGACGAGCTGATTGCCGACGGATTGTTTTGGCCAATATCCGTCGGCAATCGGTCGCTAATAGTAATTACCGTCGTCTTAGCGACGGATGTGGCCGTCGCTAAAACGATAAATTTTGGTAGCGTCATAAGTAGAACTAATTTCAAGTAAAGCCTAAGAGAATTGCATTCATGCCCTCTTGAAACAAAATTTGCTCATCAACAGATAGATTGCTCAAAGCTACAGATCAATCAAATAGTCTGAAGTAACTCAGGATATAGTAACAGTAAAAGTTAGCAATTTGGGACTGATCTTACACCCTTTAAGCAAATTAAAGCACAAATTTAACTTAATTATGTTTTTCAAGCTTCCATTGAGGAAAATGAGAAGAAAACAACAAACAACAAACACAGTATGTATATTTATACGATTACATAGTTTAGATGTTTTAAAAATAACCTTGAAAGATGTATCCAACTTTTATCCATGATGTCTCTATTTTCCTTGGAAATCCTCCTCAACTTTAATATAGAATTCTACAAATATATTTTTCAAGATAATAAAAAATGATAATAATAACAATAATAATGCAATGTATTTACTATAACAAAAAATTATAGATATGAATGATATAGAGAACTAAATTATACTTATGAAGTACTAAAAGATATCCGCTACTCTTCCGAACTTCACTTGATCATCCACTTGAAGTCTTCAATATAGTCACTATGACAACAACAAAAAGAAGAAAGAAAAATCTGAAGTTAGAGGTAAGAACATCGTCTTTGGTGCAAGTTAGAGGTAAGAACATTGTCTTTGGTGCAAGTCACCCATGTTATGGTTTACATAATTATTTTGTTGGTGGATAGCCAGTAATTCACTCAAATTTTATTAATAAGTGTAAGTCATTGATTATCCTTCTATTAACAAGTATAAATCATCAATCTTTTCATTTGACATATTTAGTGCTATAAGTTGAGAGAAGAATTAGTATCAGTATACTAATTGGTATTCAGGCGGCCTAACCTATATCCTCCTATTGCACTCGTGTTCCCTATGCAGACAATGAAGACTCTTCTACTACTGCCATATATTGTATATCAAATGTGGAAAGAGATTGGGATTTGATTTCACAAACCTGGAGCATAGATGGGACTCTCCCTTCTGGATGTAGATTTGTCAATGCAAGGCATTAACAAGCTTGTGATTACAGTGGCCATTAACATGACCAACATAGCTAGGGCTCTCGTATTTCCATGTTTAGTTCACGGAATCAGGACCCGACTAACTCCAAAGGATTCACTTTTCCTCCTAATTTTTTACGTTATTACAAAAATTTAGGACGAAACTATCACTGCTCGAGAATTATTTTGACCATATTCATGATCTTTCCAACAAAAAGAAAAATCGATAGAAATTCTAATAAATAAATGGCTTACAGAACAAATCGATAGAGTATAGCTTAAGAACAAATCGAGATAGGTAAGGCCATTAGTTTGCTTCCTCGTTGATGTCAATGTTTTAATAAACAAATGTCTTACAGATCTTCCCGACCTGACGTGTTATATTTGATGGAGAACAGTCGACGTATGTGTTATATTTGATGGAGAACAGTTGTTCAAATTTTTAAGAACAGTCGATCCTCAATCTAGGGCTTAGGATCGATCCTCAATCTAGGGCTTAGGAAATAAATAAGGACAAAGATTAGGATTTGAAGAACAAACCTTAAGAAGATCGAACCTGGAGAGACCCTTCTCCCGCTTTTGACCGTTCCCAACCTGGATATCCCAGCCGTGTAAAAAAATTTAGGTTGGGAATAGCCGATCCCTATTCTAGGGCTTAGGAAAGAGAGTGGGATTTAAGGAACACACTTGGAGAGACCCTTCTGTCCGTTCTCCCCTTCTGGCCTTTTTTCCGTTTTGGCATGCAATTTTTCTAGGGTTTAATATGGTGTTGGGAGGGAGCCAAAATTTTGGTCGAGAAAGCAAAATAAAGGGGGGAAGTTTTCTTTCTATATGTCCATTTTTCCAATTTCCCCTAATTATGAGGGAAATGAAAACTTATTTAATATGTCCCTTAGCAACTTACGAAAGACAAATCTATTTGTGTAGATGATAGAGTTTATTTGAACTACATGGTAGAGGGTGACTTGGTTTTCGTAAGGGCATGTTTTGATCTTTGTGCGAAGCAATGTGGCTTGTAATTAATAATCCAACGTGTTTGTATGCACAAATTTATATAGGATGAATATATTTTTTATTTAATTTATGTTCTAAAAATTTATTTTCAAATATTGGATATATTCCAATAAATAATTTATCCACATAAAAACTCATTATAACCCTTAAGAAAATAATTATTCTATAATTTTTTTTCAAAATTTCTTATTTATGTATTTATTGTTTTATGTTTTGATATTTTTAGTTTTTTTTGTTTTGCTTTTTTCACTTTTTTGAAAAAAATTCAATAGTGTTTCTTTTTCATTTTTAGGTATGATTTTTGTTTTTGGTTTTTTTTAAAAGCTTTTTGTTGTAGTTTTCTCAGTTTTTAATTCTTTTATTGTTTTATTTTTTTTATTTTTTATCTGGATTATGAGTCTTCGATTACAATGAGCAAAAATGCATATAGTAAACGAGTCTTCAATTACAACACACAAAAGTACGTGCCGTAAATGAGTCTTCATTTACAACATGTAAAAATGCATGTCGTAAATGAGTCTTCAATTACAACGCACAAAAATGCACGCCGTAAATGAGTCTTCAATTACAACACGAAAAATGCATGCCATAAATGAGTCTTCAATTACAACGTGCAAAAATACATGGCGTAAATGAGTCTTCAATTACAACGTGCAAAAATGTATACCGTAAATGACTCTATCATTACAACGCGCAAAAATGCATGTCGTAAATGAGTCTTCAATTACGACGTACATGTCAAACACGTCGTAAATGAGAGGAAAAAAATAACTCTTTTATGACACACATATTTGCACGTTATAAAAGAGTGTCATTTACAACGCGCAGCAACTGCGCACTGTAAATTGTGCGCCATAAATGCTACAATTTTTTTATAGTGATATGCTTAAATCTTTTACGACGTGTTTCATGTGCAACTAATTCATTTGAAATTGTTATAATATATTCTTAGACAAGTTGGTTAAACCACATAAATTATTGGACACAAAGAAGAATGTTTAGATAATATACACCAGCTATAGTTGTACATGTGACCAATTTCCTAGCCCCACCATGTGGTTGCAACAAACACTTGACAAGAACAAGAGAAGGAAGCATCCCGTTACAAAAAAAAAGAAAAAAGAAAGCATTAATCTATAGAAGAAAACACAAAATGGTCTTACAAACTCAACTCAGCCGCTGAACAGAGGAGTACATTGGAACCAAACTTGAAGTACTAACAAAGGAGTACATTGGAAACAAACTTGAAGTAACATTGGAACACCTGCAACGTCACGACTGATGTCGAACACCTGCAATGTCACGGTCAATACCACCCCTAATGGATCCTTGACCGTCATCAAGTACCTCTCTGCCATGCTCCGGATGTTCGTCATCTTGTCATGTGATGTCATGTTGCATCTGAGTTCATGCAACATATTAATTTCCTAAACCATCTGCACACGTTTAACAAAAATAATAGCAATCAAGGGATCCAGCAACCTATAGTTGTTATTGCCGGGGCAAAAATTTTCGATAAAAACTGAGGATTCGTAACAATTGTAAAAACAATCTTTATTACGTAACACTTCACAGAAGGTATGTAACAAAAAATTTTCTAATGCAACACTTCACAGAAGGTGCACAGATTTCTACCAACGCATACGCTTCACCGAAGGTGCGCTAATAGTATTCTGATAAACGATTGCAACACTTCACAAAAGCTGGACAGATTTCTACCAACGCATACACTTCACCGAAGGTGCGCTAATAGAATTCTGATAAACGAAGAAGGTGACAGGCGAAAGATGGAAAAACTCCTGCTGGAGTGAATGATCACCGTTGCTCAAAGCTTTATTCGCCCCACACGAATAGCTTCCAAGAACCAGCAAGTTCGTCGGAGAACTTGCAACACTCTTGCTCTTCTGACTCCTTGGATGAACACAAACTTCCGTGCAAAACTCAACGCTGGTACAATACCTCTCTTCTCTCTCACAGTTTCTAAACACTTGTAAACTTTCTGTCTACTGCTTGTGTCTTAGATCCTAACTGTGAGAGAGAAGGAGGAGAGCTTATATAGGCCCCTGCAACAACTGTCCGGTTAGCATAATATTAGGGACGTGGTAATAACCATCCCGAACATGGAGCAACCGCTCAGAAGATGCAAAGACACGTTCTACCGCAAGTTGTGCCACTCGCGTAACCAGCGTAATTTGCACTTTACGCACACAGCCATTTTATGCAACCTGTGCACACTACGCACTCTACGCACACTGCGTCCGCTGCACACACTGCGCACTCTGCGCACTCTACGCACGCTGCGCACACTGTGCGCACTGGGCTGCGTACTGGACTGCGTAACTGGGCCAACGTAACTGGGCTCGCGTAACGGGCCGCGTAACATGGTCGCGCAAGTGGCTCGCGCAACGAGCGCAACTTAAGCGCACTATGCGCCTAGCGACGATGCTGACGTGCTAAATGCAAAGTGCGCCAACAAAATGTCATATTACGCCTCATGAGCCCTTGAGCCCGAGTCTATGCCCAAGCCCGAGCCCGAGTCCGAGTCCGAGTCGCTAAGCCCCTACGGGGCTTAGCTCCCATGGAAATAAATTTCCCAAGAGCAAAAAGCACGAATGCTTTTATTGTTGATTTAGCCTTTTTCCTATTAGAAAAATAATCCCACATGGCACACCCATGTGCACCTCCACACCACATATGCATCTCTAGAATAGGAAAGCTAATATATAGAGATACATTTGTTTTGGCCTAGCCGATGTGGGACTAAAGTTCTAAACAAAAGAGGCCAAAATCCAACAATCCCCCACATATCTCTATATATATGGGTATACGTGTTCCCCACAGTAACTGTCCATCAAACATTAGGAGAGATGTCGCTGACGACTTGAATCTTCCCGCATGGTTCAAACAACAGACTAGAATACAAGAATGGACTAAGCCTTGAATTCTGCATCATAGCTGAAATTTTTTTTCCACTAACATAATGTTGTTACATGTGCTTCTGGCTATACATTAAAGGCCATGTGCCAGCCTGGTTTCAGTGTATAATTTTGGGCGTCTACAAGTTTACCCTCAAGTGACGGTCTGATATCTCTTTGTCCATACACTATAGGTGAGTTCATTATAAAGAGACATGGCATGAAGCGCTTTGCGCTTCTCTTGCGATGCTATGCCGCTATGACATGGCTTAAAGCCGAGGCCTTATCCCGTACCGGGAACCTCATCGTAGTGTCATACTACTGTAGCATGATGCAACCGCCTCTTTGTAGTGCCAAACTACCCAGCATGAAGCCTTAGACTCCCTTGCGGTGTTACGCCGCAACGACATGGCTTGCAAGGCCGAGACTTTATCCCTAACCAGGTACCTCATCGTGGTATCGTGCCACTGTAACATGAGGAACTCCTCCTCTTTGTAGTGCTGACTACACCCCTCTTTATTTTAACATACAGCATTAGGCTAACTGCCTATTTGCGGTGCTACGCCGCTGTGACTTGGCCTGCAAAGCCGAGGCTTTATCCTATTCCTGGGCAACACCCCACATATAGTGTAAGCCCCTGTTTTTGAAAATTTTATTTAATTAGTGTTTATTAATTTTTAATGTCATTTTTAGCCTTAAAATAATTATTAGAATTTTTAGAAATTTTTCTAGAATTTTTAAATAATTTTTAAATGAGTTTTATATATTAAAATATCAATTTATAATTTTCTAAAATATTTTAATTGAGTTTTGCAATTAATTAAATTATTTAAATATCGGTTTGCAATTTTCCAATTGTTATGTGCAAATTTTATTTGCACATAAACAGTGCGGGATGGGTTATGCAAATTTGTTTTTGCATTTAGCTATGGCTAGGGGCCTACTGTAAAATCCTAAAAACTAGGGGCCTAGATGCAATTCTGACGTTAACCACCCCCCCCCCCCCCCCCGACCGATCGGCCACCTGGCCCGACGACCCGCCGCCTTTCCCGGCCGACCCACCGCCTTGACCGTCCTATAAAACCCCCCTCCTTCTTCCCCAGGCCTAACCCTAACCCTAAAACACCACCACGACCGCCCACGACCGCCGTAGTCCTTCTTCTCCGGCGAAAACCCTAGGTCCTAAACCCTAACTCCAGCGTACCCTAGCGTCGCCTCACCGACCATCGTCGGCGGCCGCCACCACCGCCATTCGACGCGCCGCGATGAGCCGCACCCAGCGCCACCCGAGCGCCACCGTCCCGACCACTCCTCCGCCGTCCAGCACACCCGAAACTCCCCCAACCGCCGGACACGTAAGTGGCAAGTGTCGAATCGTGTCGTGTGAGTCTCATGCACACGTATGTGGTTCGCCGTGTCCTGGCGAGCACAAGGGTAGGATTGGACACGGCAGACTCGTGTCGTGCGTGTCGAAATCGACCCGGACACTTAGACTCCTATGTCCCTAACTGTCAGGACACAGGACTGTATTATATTTTTTTATTATTTATTAAATTGCTTAATCCTAAATAAATTAAACCTAAACCTAATCCTAACATAACCAGCGGGCTGACCCCCTGGCCAGCCCGACCCAGTCAACCCCCGCCCCCCCCCCCCCTCCCCCCCCCGCGCGCTCTCTGGCTCGAGTTCGAGCCCCCTTACTGCTGTTTCCATTTCTTTTTCTTTTCCTTTTTCTTTTTCTTTTTTCTGTTATTTATATATATATTTATATATATATGTATATACATATATTTGTATATATATATGTATATTATACTGTATTATATATATATATATATATATATATATATATATATATATATATATATATATATATATATATATATATATATATATATATATGTTATATTTAGTACTTATTATAATATGTATATATGTATATATGTTCATGTGTATATATATATTATTATTATATATATACTATTATATATATGTATATAATATATATATACTATTATATATATGTATACAATATATATATATATATATATATATATATATATATATATATATATTATATATATATATATATATATATATATATATATATATATATACTTTATAGTTAAGTATTTTTCTTATATACATATATATATATATATATATATATATATATATATATATATATATATATATATATATATATATATATATATATATGTATTTTTTAACATATGTATGTATATATCCATTATGTAAATGTCTATATATTTATATGTAAATATAAATATTGTAGATATACATTTTTATATGTATTTCACTCTACCTAGTGTAATTTATAAAATAATTGTCATATTTTATAACTACTATGTATAATTTTGCCTTATTAAAATATTAATATTTATTATGCATTTTTACGTTTTTGTATTTTTGTGTAATTAAATTACTGCAACCATTTGGTGTCCAAGCCTAGCATGGGTTTTTGGGCCCAAATGTGTTTTCACACATTCAAGACCTGTACAAGTCATATTGGACTTGATTCATGGCCTTGGGTCCTGTATTTGAACTTTGGTTCAAATTATATACATGGACAAAATACGCAGATAATTAATTATTTTAATTTTAATTGTGTGCAATGCTGTTTTTGAATTTCTAAAAATACTTAAAGTACTGTTAAAATTCTGGAAAAATAGTATTTAGATACTATGTTAATTTAGTTAATTTAGTATAATTTTTATAGTATTTAATTTACAGTTTTGCTACTATTTTGACATATGAAAGCAGAACTCATTTTCTGTATACCTAGGAAAACTGATTTTTATAAAATACTTGTACTGGTTAATAAATTCCAAAAAAATTATAATAAATTTCTATAATTAACAAGGATCATTTTGGTACTTTATTTTATGTAAAATTAAGCTTTTTGTCTATCTAAAAAACTGTTGAAACACAATGATCATTTGATTTATTTATTGATTAATTACGACTTGCAACTTTTTGTGCTACTTTGAGTTTTAGCCGTGTTGAACCTCACCCCTCACTAGTGTAAAGACCCTAGAAAGTTAGTTAAAGTAGTGAGTCACCCCACATTGGTCTCCTATGCTAAAGTTATCATTTTGGCTAGGTGCCCAGTCACAAGTCGTGTTTCACAAATTAGTGTCTTAGTGTTTTAAGCTTAGTATAAAAACTAAGTTTATGTATTTATTTCTACAGTGACGAGTTACCAGACATCTATAGCACTTTTATCGCAGCTTGTTTCCTTTGCTTTGCTAGAGGCAAGTACTTTCTACAAACTTTACATATTGTTACATAAATGAACTGTGATTTACCAACCATGTTAAATGCTGATCCTTAGGGTAGCAAGTTAAATCTTCACATGTTGTACTTTCAGTTACTACCATGCTTAGAACAGTCTTTATGTATCTCTCACATGATTAGAATATGGGTTATAGGGAAAACTGATAGTTGAGTACGTGATCAAGCCCCCTTCTCCGTACGTATGTACCGAGCAAGGTTGACATTTTATATGTATACCTTGTCGTAGGTTTTATCTCAAAGCAGATTTGTACGTATGTACATCTATCGCCTTATCACTTGTACGGAAGTACATTTCATTATGTGCCCCTGCACATTGTACACCTATTGACGATCACGTACCTGCTACAGTTTTAAACATTACATATACATCTGTCTCTATGACATATGTATCCTTGCCATGATAGACTATATGATGCCATGTTTTCCAGTTATTCCTCTATGTTCATTTCCATGTTTCATATGCTAGTTTGCTAGAATCAGTACTTGCTTCCATGCTGACAGGATAATGTTGTAGGTATTCTTACTGAGGAGGAGTTGCTCTGTGATCCGTATTATGGAGTTACTGCCGAGGACCCGACTTTGCTTTACGAGGATGTTCCTGCGGGGAACCTCGCCTAGTTGTCTTTTTGTTTTTAGACTTTTGAGAGTAGTCATGTATTAGACTATATATTTTTGTAACTGGACATGTATCCAGTTTTACATTTCAGATCACTTGTACTTTGGACTTATTTATATATGAGACGACTTTTGTGTTTGGAGCATTTATGACTTTTGTTCACTTATAGAACTGTTAGCACATTTAGTTTTATCCTGTTGTCTTTAGGACAGCTTACTACGTTTTATCTCAAGCGTAGGCTGGACATGACTCGGCCCGGCCCAACAATTTGGGTAACGGGTCGTGACATGTTTTTAGTGGTGGCCCATGCAGGTCGAGACTAAATTGTTTGGTTACGTTATTATACCAAGCATGCCTGCAATTAGGAACTTAAGGATAATTAGACAATATTAGGAATGACGCTTAGAACACCTAGAGGAATGCTAGGATTGCAACATAGGAAATACATCACATGCTTGCTATTATAATTAGATTTTCTTGCCTATGATTGCTTACTTTAAACAAGTCCTTATAAGTCCTTTTTATTGTAATTAGATGGTGCTTACTCGTTCATCCCAGTACGTCACACCTGAGAATGGCGCACTCCCTATCCAGTCAGCTGACCAGTTGACCGATACACCTCCACCTCCACCTACCACTTTCCCCACTCCACAGATCCACAGACCCAGATGCCTCCACCACCTTCCACATCACAGTCCCAGCAGGCCCCGATACTTCCACCACCCCCTATCATCATACCTACCCAGGCTTCCGTCACACTCGACGGGAACCAGCTACTCACTATGATCCAGGGGTTCCTAACAACCCATCAGGAGCAGACTACCCTACTCCGCTAAGAGCATGGACGTTCTGAGGAACCTCCCGTGGTCCCACCACCTGTAGAGCCACGGCAGAGAGCGGGGACGATCAAGGACTTCATGGGTCTGAATCCCAAGGAGTTCTCAGGGACTGAGGGCATAGTAGTAGCAGATGACTGGCTAGACTCGGTGGAGAGGTAGCTCCTAGGAGTTAGGATGCCGGGTGACCTCCAGGTCGAGGCAGCGGGATTTCTGCTGGTAGACTTGGCAGGAGTCTGGTTCCGGAATGAGCCGTTATTTGCGAGAGGGAGAGCCACTTGGGATCAGTTCAAGACCCAGTTCAAGAAGAAATTCTTCTAGACCACTGCTAGAGTAGCCATGGGGCTACGATTCCAGAACATCCAGCAGGGGAACCGTTCTGTCGACGAGTATGCGGCAGAGTTTAGTCGCCTGAGCCGTTTCGCTCCTAGTCTGGTTGCAGATCCAGAGGAGATGACCCGTAGGTTTTACTATGGTTTAGTTCCAGACATCGGCATTCTTATAGTGGCGAACGGTACGACTGACTACTACCAGAGCCTAGAGTTGGCCCGGAGCATCGAGGAGCGTCTTCTGTCATGCAAGAGACCGGCTTCTGTACATCATGAGGGACCGTCCAAGCGTCAGGCTTTCCAGCAGAGAGCACCGATGCCGCCCCAGCAGACCTACCGTCCCCCTACATCACATCATCCCGACCCCGCCAGTTAGAGCCCCGGGACCCCGACATCAGCAGCAGCAGAGGGAAGCTATATGTTCTTTCTGCGGAAGACCAGGGACATGATTACACCATCTATAGGAAGAGGTTGAAGCAGTGTTTGGCTTGTGGGTCTTCCACCCATCAGCTTCGAGAGTGCCCAGTAGCCAAGACTAGAGGGCCACTTCCGACTCAGCAGCAGAGGTTTGGGCAGCATCTGCAGCAGCAGAAGGGACCCCAGGGGAAGGTTTATAGCCTAGCCCTTGAGCCAGAGCCGGAGCAGGTTTCGGAGCCAGATTACTTAGCTGACGTCATCACAGGTCATGTTTATTTGCATACTTTTCTAGCTCTATGCTTGTTTGATTCTGGTGCATCTCATAGCTTCCTATCATTAGAGTTTATGCATAGACACCATCTAGTAGCTACACCTACTGCGGAGATTAGTAGAGTGATGACGGAAGGAGGACCAGTGCCTATTAGAGCTATCTATAGATGATCTATTTTTATAGCCGGGAGAGAGTTCAGGGGACGATTCTTTGTGATGCCACTCCCCGGTTAAGATATCATATTGGGGATGGACTGGCTTAGCTATGCCCATGCATCTATAGATTGTTATGAGGGTAGTATTTTGTTCAGTCCCCCAGGCACAGCACCATTCAGTGTCAGGAGGACAGGGCCGGAGATCAGCCTAGAGCCGAACCGTTGTGCGACAGTTGGGGACGTAGCACCGCCACACCCTATCATTAGGGAGTTTATGGATGTATTCCTAGAGGATCTTCTAGGACTTCCTCCTGACAGAGATGTGGAGTTCACTATAGATTTAGTGCCGGGTTCATCACCAGTATCCCGGACTTGCTATAGAGTGAATCCCAAGGAGGCAGTAGAGATGAAAGAGCAGATTGATGACCTGTTAAAAAGGGTTTCATTCGATCCAGTGCTTCTCCATGGGGAGCGACAGTGCTCTTTGTGCCTAAGAAGGATGGTACAGTCCGGTTATGTATTGACTACCGGGCCTTGAATGCCATCACCATCAAGAACAAATATCCTTTGCCCATGATAGATGATTTGTTCGACCAGTTGAGCGGGGCGAAGGTGTTTTCCAGGATAGACTTGAGATCCGGTTACCACCAGGTGAAGGTTAGGGCAGCAGACATCCAGAAGACGGCGTTCAACACGAAGTACGGGCAGTACGAGTTTCTGGTGATGCCATTTGGTCTCACAAATACGCCAGCTGTCTTTATGAATTTGATGAATAAGACATTTCACCAGTATCTGGATAAGTTCGTCGTAGTGTTTATCGACGACATCCTGATATACTCGAAGACGCCAGAGGAGCATACAGAGCACTTGCGGATAGTTTTGGTGATTCTGAGGTAGGAGAGATTGTTTGCCAAATTGCCGAAGTGCGAGTTCTTTTTAGACCGAGTGGAGTTTCTCGGCCATGTAGTTACTGGAGATGGAATCTCGGTGGATCCCAGGAAGATTGCTGCAATTGAGACATGGAAGGCTCCGACGTCAGTTTCAGAGATCAGGAGCTTTCTGGGTTTAGCAGGCTATTATAGAAAGTTCATCCAGGACTTTGCTAGGATAGCTGAACCCATGACGAAGCTGACGCGGAAGGACGCAGAGTACATCTGGTCAGAGGACTGCCAGGCAGCATTTGAGGAGCTGAAGAGGAGGCTGACGACCGCTCCAGTTCTGACTTTACCTTCAGGTTCTGGAGGTTTCACCATATACAGCGATGCTTCTGGGAAGGGGCTAGGATGTGTCCTACAGCAGCATGGAAAGTGATTGCTTATGCATCTAGGCAATTGCGGACTCATGAGAGGAATTATCCTACCCATGACCTAGAGTTAACTGCGGTGATCTTTGCACTCAAGTTATGGAAACATTACTTATACGGAGAGCGTGTGGAAATCTTTACTGACCACAAAAGCTTGAAGTATGTTCACGCAGAAAGAGCTGAACATGATCAAAGACGTGGTTGGAGTTGATGAAAGACTTCGACATCGTTTACAGTATCCCCCGGGAAGGCAATGTGGTGGCGATGCGCTGAGCAGGCATCCGATGGCAGGTATCTGATGATTGATCGACATTTGCGGGAAGATCTGGAAAGCTCGTATCGAGCTAGTTCGGGCCAGGATCATGATACAGATGATGGCGCTTGACATTCATTCAGGTTTGATGGAGCAGATCAGGAGGCACAGTCTACAGATGAGCCTTCGCAGACTTCGATCCCAGCGTTAGCTGGATTGCTGGATGACTTCACTATAGCAGAGGATGGATCCTTTAGGCATGACAGCCGATTGTGCGTGCCGAAGGGAGAGCTAGTAAGGCAGTCTTGCAGGAGGCCACACCGATCGAGATATTCTATTCACCCTGGTGCTAACAGATGTACCATGACTTACGGGAACATCTTTGG
>JANAVB010033207.1:0-23390 GCA_029216955.1 Iris pallida | reverse complement strand
AAAAATGACCAAAAAACCATAAAATCAGTAAAAATGACCAAAACGACAAAACGAACAAAAAACGACTAAAACGGTAAAAAAAAAAAAAAAGCTAAAAAACGACAAAATTTGACAAAAAAGCGACAAAATAGGACAAAATTGGTAAAAACGACAAAAATAATAAAAAATTGACAAAAAAAAAAAAAAAAAAATGGTAAAAACGATTAAAAAATCGCTTAAAACGAAAAAAAATTGGTAAAAACGACAAAAAATAATCAAAAAGTGACAAAAAAGACAAAATGGGTAAAAACGACAAAAATCGCTTAAAACGACAAAAATTGTTTAAAACGACAAAAAAGCGATAAAAACGACAAAAAAAAGAAAAAATGTTCAAACTAATCAAAATTGAAAAAAAAGAAGAAAAAATTTAGACAATTTTTTTTTTGCCCGGACAAAAAAAAATACCCACCTATTCTCAAGGGATAGAATTCTCATGTTTTGTGGGTAAACTATTTACCCGGGTATTTATAATTTGGGAATAAATTTTTTATAAGCCAAATAAACGTGGTAATAGATTCCCATCTTAAATTTTCGGGAATAAAAAAAAATACCGCGTACCAAACGCCCCCTAAGAGTAATGCTATTCGTACTTCCAAATTGTTCCTCCAATACATCCCTCCTTATGTGACAGCTGACGTAGCATGTTAAATAATAATGTGTCATCTGACATAGCCGACGACATGAAAAACTTTAACCCAAAAAATTAATTACCCAATTTTGTCCATGTTAATATTAATATTAATGTTAATATTAATATTAATATTAATATTAATATAATTAATGTTAATATTAATATTATTGTTAATGTTAACATTAATATTAATTTTAATATTAATGCTAACATTAATTTTAATGTTAATTTTAATTTAATGTTAATTTTAATTTTAAATTTGTCACGTTAGCTGTCACATCAATATGCCACGTCAGCTGCCACGTAAGGAGAGAGTTTGGATTTACAATTTGGAGGGAAAAATAGCACAGCTCCAAATACCGATGTACGTATCTGGTTATGACCTATTAAACAATCAAATGGGCCCGTTTGGTAAATCGTATTTGGAGCTGAATTTTAGAATTTTATGGATTTGGAGTCAAATTATGAAATTCTATGTTTGGTTGGAGATGGATTTGGATATGGAAAGTATGACCAAATCCCAATTTTGGATTCGGAAGAAAGTATGTTGGATTTGGGATGAAAAAGTTAGTTATTTTTTATTAATTCCGTTGTTCTATATATGTTTATTTAATACTAATTAATAATTAATTAATTATTATTATTTTAATTATGTTTTTATAATTATTTTTAAAAAATAATTTATAGTTAATTAAAAAATTAACTAACAGTTAATTAAAAATTACTCATTATTATTATTTTAAAAATTATTTTTCATAACTAATAGCTAGTTATTATTTTTATAAAAAACTCAACTGATAGTTAGTTATCATAATTATAAAAAATTAATAATTAATTTTATTATGTAAATTTTATAATAATCTTAATAAATATTTATAAATTTTTAATCATAATTATAAACATAATTATAATAATTAATTAATCATAACTATACTGTTAGTTAAACTTATTAATTAATATCCAATTATAGAATAATATAATTTATTATAATTAATAATTTTCTAATTACTATTTTATTATAATTTTAATTAATAATATTTTAATCACAATTATAATCATTGTTAATAATTGTTAATTTTTATTTTAATAATTTAATAATTAATATATTATAATAATTTTAGTTAATAATTTATTATTCAATTATAACTTAATTAATAATTTATTAATCATAACTATTATCATAATTATAATAATTATTTAATTATTAATACTGTTTAATTAATTTTAATTTTATTAATTAAATTTTTAATAATCATAATTATATAATTTAATCATAATTATAGTCTTAATTATTAATTTATTTAGTAAAATGTTATTATAATCTTAATAATTAATATATTAATTATATTTAATCTTAACTAATTAATATTTTATTATAATTCAATGTCAAATTTTACTTTTTTAATCCAAAAATAAATTTGGATTTCAACCAAATCCAATGGACAAACCAAACAATGGATTTGGTAATGGGATTCGGAAATTTAAGATTTCGATTTGGATTTGAACCGAACGTTCGTTTATTCGGTTTCAACCGAACCGTAATAGTCAAAATCGAATAAACCAAAATTCTAAAAATCCAAAACAGAAATCGAACTGAAATTGCTATAACCGAAACCGAACCGAAACGAAGAACGATTCAGTTTGACGGTTGGACTATTTCTATAATATAATGGGCAGGGTCCAAAGTAAAAAAACGTGGTTAAATGATATTAAAAACACATAAATAGAATTGTTGCTTTCAAAATATACATATTTTAATTACACATATGCATAGAATTGAGGATATTTATATAATTATATTTTCAGTTTTGGACCGAAACCGAAATCCAAAATCGAGACTAAAATCGAATATATTTTTAGTATTTTCAAAACCGAAATCGAACCGAATTTTTAACCTGAACCGAATCGGTCCACAACCTAATAATGCACACCCCTAGCTTAGTGTTTGGTACGCAAAATATGAATATTATATAGTTGAAAATTCTATACATTCAGAAATCAATTTGTCGAAAATTAAATCTTTGAAAAATTATATTTCTGGATTGGTGAATGGATATTTTTTTTGAAAACATATAGTTCATATATAAAAAAATCAATATTTTTATTGATGGTTAAATATATTTATTAGTTGTTATTCTTTATTTGTGACTTTTTATAGTATAGTTGGTTAATGTGATATGATAGTATTCAAATGAATTCGATTAAATTCTATTGACATCATTTTTTAAATTGTAAATTAATTCTTAGAATCCGATCCATTGAAGATAACCCAAACATACCTTGATGTCAACAAACTGTCACGATCCGATCCCAAATTATTGGGTCGAATCGGATTATGTCCAGCCTGAACCGTTGTGAGACGGCGGCAGTAGTAAGTTGTTCTATATGCAGGTATTCACAACAATATCTATACATTTGTCACAACTTGAATATACGGAATTTTTAAAACTTTTTATTCAAACATTCAAAAAGTACAACTGGAAATGAAAGAACTGAAATAAAGTGCTGAATTCAAATTAACAAACTCCAATACAATAAAACTAGAAAATAGGAAAACAACTAGCTAGACAGTCGGCTCATCGGCCTCTGGTTCTGCGTCCTCCAAGGGGACTCTGGCAACACCACAGGATACAATACCGGGTCATAGTAGCTATTATACAATAGCTCAGCATCCTCAATGTCACCTAAAAATGTTGGTCTCCAGTCAGGAGGGAGCAAGTACGAATATGTATCTCACATTTCAAATAATAATGGAAAAGTGCAGGCTAAACAGTTGAAACAATATTTTTCAGCAATTTAACAATTTAAAACAATGTGATTTGAATATGTAAACGTCTATGACCGGCTTGGGTTGTACAATAGCATCCTAGCGACGCGATACGGCTTATTCCCGTGTGTAAGAGGGGTAAGCTAGCACAATCATGCAATATGAGGGGTATTGGCCATAAACGTTACACTATTCCCTCAATATTCCCACAATCAATGTCAATCAATATCTGAACCCTAGGAGAGGGTTCCGTGTAGCAATATGGTTTAAACATGCAACTTGACAATTACTAAATAAAATGCAAGAAAACAAATTTGTAACTTGCCTCTGTTAATTGACTGGATCGGGAATGTCGGGTACCGAGGAGGAAGTCAAGTACGTCTCCGAGATCCTACAATTGAGAACCTTGACTTAGAACCACAATGAAACCATTCTAGGTGTGCTAGTTACAATCTCTAGAAGCAGACCCTAGTCAGATTTTAAGTTATTAATTAATCTATTGGAAATTGTCTAGCGTCGCAATCTATGTTCGTTATCATTTTAATTGAATAAGTCGGTTACTGATTATTTGAAAAAAAATAGCAATTACCGGTTAATTTGGCAAAACTTGTATTTTAAATATATATATAAAACTAGACTTTCTTTAAATGAGGAAACATGTGAGTTGCTAAATTACCAGATTATTAATTGTGAGAAAACTCATTAATTTTTCTTTATAAATATATATATATATATATATATATATATATATATATATATATATATATATATATCCATTTTATATTCTACGCGTTTAAATGCGAAATCAACATTCCAGAAAAATAAGAAAAACTACGCTACCCAATACATGGTCACATAGAAATAAAGGAAAAACTGGACTTATACCCTTTACAAATTATTTACATAAGTTAATTAATCCTAAGGCGAGCCCTGAGTGTCGCGAACGGTCCAAACAGTAGGCCGGGACCCTGCACCATAAATACTAAAAGCAGTACCAGTTCTAAAATAAATTATAATTAAATTAAAAATTAAAGAGTCTCAGACTTGGTCGTGCAATCTCATGTTGCTGGCTAACGCCTCAACGTACAGGTGATCCTGTATCGTTTGCGTTTCGCCGAGGCTCATTCGACCAATATGGTCGTCGCCTAACGGGTGGTACAAAATCCATAAAATCCAAAAGTCCACAAAATCCAATCTATAATCATTTTGCAAAGACCGGTTTTCTTTGAAAAATAGGTTTTATTCAAATTGCTAATTTATAAGAAAATCCATTTTTAAAATATTTTCTGAAAATTTGGGCAGCATCTCCTCTGTAATTGGGACAACCCAATCCTGGGAGGATGCCAACCACAACACAATTAAATATCCCAAACCAGGGATCACTAATTACCAACCCAAAAATGAATATCCAACCCAAAAACCAACCACAGTATATGAATAATGTCCCAGCTAGAGAAATGAATCTCACAACGCAATGGGAAAAGCTAACAGCACATAGGAATGGTTCCCAACAATAATCAATCGAAGGAAAAATAACTATAATTCACAGAAACAAGTCCGAGTAGGACTCGAACGTCGAATCCTTCTACACGCAACAATTAATAAAAGCCGATCCCCGGAACGGGGTCGGGACCGCGTCATCATTGACTATCTAACGGAGGGACGAGCTACTATGATTAACAGAAATATACCGAATAGGCTCGATGACGGAATCCGAAGGGTGGCCTCGGACTCGGATCGGTTCCACAGAGCGTCGTCAATGACTCGGAAGTCTCCGAGCGCGTCCCGGACAGCGATGAACGTCAGCGATGTGGAGCCACAGGAGCACGAAAGTGGACCGGTTCTGCAATGAACGTTGGCCGCAAAAGGGGCGACCGTGGGAGCGCGGACACGAGTCAGGAGGCTGGCCGCAAGGGGTCCGGGGAGGCGGATCCGGCGCGGGCAGCCACGGGTTCGCGGGTCTGGTCGGTCGGGATGGCCACGAGGCTGGCCGGATCTGGCACGGGCGGCCGTGGGGTCGCGGATCTGGCCGATCGGGGGGTTGCGCCAGCTTGCTGGTGGCTGGCCGAGGAGCGGAACGGGGGAACCCGCGGCGGGCGGAGACCGAGAGGCGGCCGGATGGCAGCACGCACAGGAGGCCGAGGGCGGACGAAAAAGGGCGGCCGGACGGCAGCACGCACAGGAGGCTGCGAGGGACGGACGAAAAGGGCGGCCGGAGCACGGCGGGGCCAGGACGGTCGTGCGGCGGAGGGGCGCACCCTCGGGGACGGCCGAGCGGGGTCGCGAACGGCGGAGGCCGCTGGAGTCGGCCGGGCACGGGAGGCGGGTCGACTCTGGCGCTGGATAGAGCTCGGCGGCTCGGCGGAGGCCGCTGAGGCCGCGCGGGTTGGCCGAAAGGACGCCGCGGACAGCGGTCGAAAAGGGGTCGCCATGGGCCGAAGGGGGTGGTGGTGGTGCTGAGTTAAGAGGGAAGGAATGGATTTTTGGTATGGAGAAAGTAAAAGGGAAGTTGCTAAAAATAGGGGGAATGGGGAAGTGGTGTACGGGTGTGGGAGAGAAGGAGTGGGGGAGGTTGTCCATAGGGTTGAGTGGCTGTTGGTTATAGCTTAATTTCTTTTTCTTTTTTTTAACAAAGGGTATATATATATATATATATATATATATATATATATATATATATATATATATATAAGAAATTCATTTATGGATTTCATAAGACTTCGGGACGGAACCCAAGTCAGGTTCAGGCTCGGGGTCGGATGACGGGGTCTGGGCACGAACTCTGGGTCGGAGTTGGACCCCGGACACGGAATCGGGACGGACAATCAATCAAAGATCCTAGTCCATAATTTTAAAAAAAAATTATTTTCCTATTCCGACTAATAATGAAATAATAATATTAATAATAATAATAATAGTAATAATAGTAATAATAGTAATAATAATAATTATAAACCTAACTAGCTAACCAATTAACTAGGTATACTCTAAGGCAACCAAAATCTAATAATCAACTAAAATTCGATTAATTCCAAAAATCCAATAATACCTATATTGTGGGTTTACAATCTTCCCTCCTTAGAAAAATTTTTTCTCGAAATTTCAAAGATAAGGGCCGGGGTACAATCAAAATTACTTAACCTTGATCAAACATGGAATTTAAATCATCAGGCATGATCGGATTCTAGGCATGATCACTAGGTAGAATGATAAAATATTGGTACGATCAGAATTATCATGATATGATCTGAGATAGGGTTTGATTATTGTTGTAATCAAAATTATTTTAGGCACGAGAAAATCTAGGTACAATTATGATCAAAAATAGGAGAAGATGAGGTCTCGTGAAACAGAAAAGGCAAAAAAGAAACGAACATCAACATTTTATTGAGAATGCAAAAATGATGAAATCTTCTGAGTTAAGGGACTAAAAATTCCAGATCAAATTGGAAGGATTTATGACTAAGGAGAACTCAACAAGTTGTATGATGGGAGGATAGCGAGTATGATTAGAATAGTATATCTATGTTTAGAATGTAATCGGATAAGATAGTTTCATTGAGGACTAAGTGATAATCAAAGGGGATAGAAAAATATCGTATCACTATTTCAATGATCAAAGATAGGATAAGTAGGAAAAATAACTTACAAAATAACAATCTTATTAATACCCTATGCAAAAATCTAATTTCTAACTGGCTAAACTAGTTGAACTCTAAGTATCTACAGAATACTAAGGCAGCCGCCAAGGTATTAGAACTACTCTATTTGGAATCATAAATCACCTAAATCAAATTTTCATCCATCGTTGTATGCCAATGGTCTTATCTCAAATTCTCTCTGCTTATTCCTTCTCTAGAACCTATCATTCCATTGCTCATGTTATTCCTTCCATGGCTATATCTGTCTCTTCTAGGTATAGTAGTCATCTAACCATAAAAGTTGATCCTCGTCAAGTGTTTCTTTACTTGATCATTATATTCACATGTTTATATATTATCCAATTTTACTTCCTCCATGGGAGAATCTTACCAAATCCTAGATTTTTCTTGCTAACTCTACCTACGTCTTCCTTTATCTTCAATAAAATTCAAAATCGTCAAATACCATCATTTGTTTGAATGAGGTTTATACACTAGTGAACACTACTAACGATTCTATTCCAAATAAGTCACAAGCTAGATATACCACTCCCTCAAGGCTAGCTTACTGAAGGTATTCTTCTACCTTCTCTACCCTTTAGCTATCTAATCTCATTAGAAGAATACCGACCCTCTAAGAATGCTCTTACCAGAATAATATAATAAGGTTGGTAGGTAACTGTCTAGGTTTTCCCCGCATATAACTATCAATCTGCTTTATATATAACAGCAAAATATATAACTATCCACAAAATATATGCAACATACTAAAATTGAACCTTGGAAGGAATTGAGGCAATACAGATTGATATAGTCCTAATAAGTTCTAGGAAAAATCAAGTAGAATTTCATAGGAAAACTATTCTTTCTGGTTGTGATAAGATGTTTCTGAAAATGGAGACAACCGCTAGAAATACAAATCCTCTAATCGGCAAAAATCAGAAAATTTGATGGTGCTAAAATAAATAACCATATTATGGATATAGTCTTAATAATATTCGAAAATCCAAATATATCCGAAGTCACTTTGTCTCAAATTCATGCCTCGTCAGAGTGCACCTGACTGCAGTAAAATTTTGGCTCTATAACTTGAATAGTTATAGATTTTCGAGTAGTCTATCAACTTTATCCGTTTCCTGGCTGAACAACATAGGAGACAAATTTGATGCATTTAGGACAGCCTCAATAATATCCGAAAATCTATGAACACATGAAATTACTTCAACTTAGAGTCTATGCCTCGCCAGTGCACAACTGGCTGCAGTAAACTCGCAGTTTCCATAATTCAAATAAATGGCTGCAACGCATAGTATGAAGCCATATTAGATCACTGAATATTTTCTCAACTTTGTCCATGGAAATTTTCAAAGAGATAGCTCAACAATTCAAAAGTTTTCCAATGACTAAAGAAAATTCAATAATATAATGGAATCAATTCTCTGGTCGTTCCTGCTTCATGATACTCAAGCATTGAGTTAAGAAGCTTTCTAGGCCTTGAATTGATCAATAAGTTGCATAGAGATAGTAAGGTTTCAAGTTGAGTGGAGAAAGTCAACAAATGAAAATATTATTGGTCTTAGAATAACTTAGGAAATATCAATCACTATTGGAATTATTTTTGAAAAATAATTCCCTTGGAAGATTTGTGAACAAGCCAAGTTGAACCAATTCTTTTGGTAAAATTAAGCTTGGGGCTTTATGTTCCAGAAGAATTTGGTTCGGAATTGGTCCCAAGAAAGTCAATTGAAAATAAGGCCAAGAGAAATGGTTAGATACACTGGTCGTAGAAATACTTTGGGTAGATAAGAGTTTGTTAGGTTTGCTATAGAAGAATTTGAAACTTTAAATAGTGAAATAGATCTAGATTCTAAATAAAGATAGAGAAGTATGATTTGATCAACTTATTGAAAATGTTGAAATAGGTTTGTTGAAGAAGGAGATTGGGAAAAAAATCTAATTCTAATCCATAAATAACAAAAGAGTATGGATGCTAAGGAATGCTGGAGTATGATAAGGATATGGAGGAAAAATAACCTCTGAAAGCCAAGGGACACTAAAAGATATATAAAATCTAGAAAATAAAATAGGCAGTAAAATATACCATCATACAATCGGCCTAATCTAAATAAGGTTTAGGTACAAACGTAAGCAAGGTGACCTATAAACTATAAGCAAGCCAAATTAAATATTTTAAAATAAACAATTTTGGCCCTATATTGTAACATGGTGAATAAAGTAGACTCTCTGTTCACCATGTATATTATATATAAGAATAATATCCAGGTATTCCAAAATTCTATTCTTCCAATTCTTAATCACCAATATATCCTCGATAAATACCGCCTTACATACATTCTCATTAAGATTACAATTTTCAGAAATTGTATCATAGGGGAGACATGACTTTGGGAAAAATATATTGGCCAGAAAAAGTGTAATCAAGGGTAATATGTTATGCTTCGGTAGGGTATCATCTAGTGCTAATCAATAATTCTAGGTATCATTAGCTCTTCTGGTCTGGTTCGAGCAGCCTCCCACTGTTCAATACTAATACGATTCTCTTGTCATATTTTCTTGCGTCATGCATAAAAAACAAGATCTTGCTAGTACCGACTGATAAGCATAGGTCAGGTTGTCTTCATAGTCTGGCAAGTTTAGGGGCAAGCATATACAGGTAACCTACCGTTCTATAAGCAAGCAAAAATAATTACTTATATATAGATAACTCGGTCCTATGTTGTGACAAATCAATATTCTAGTGTTCTAGTTGTTTCTAGGTATGTTCTCTTAAATTGTTGATTGACCTGCATGGGCCACCACTAAAAATATGTCACGACCCGATCCCAAATTATTGGGTCGAACCGGATCATGTCCAGCCTGCACCGTTGTGAGACGGCGGCAGTAAGTTGTTCTATATACAGGTATTCACAACAACATCTATACATTTGTCACAACTTGAATATACAGAATTTTTAAAACTTTTTATTCAACAATTCAAAAAGTACAACTGGAAATGAAAGAACTGAAATAAAGTATTGAATTCAAATTAACAAACTCCAATACAATAAAACTAAAAAACAGGAAAATAACTAGCTAGACAGTCGGCTCATCGGCCTCTGGTTCTGCGTCCTCCAAGGGAGACTCTGGCAACACCACAGGATACAATACCGGATCATAGTAGCTATTATACAATAGCTCAGCATCCTCAATGTCACCTAAAAATGTTGGTCTCCAGTCAGGAGGAAGCAAGTACGAATATATATCTCACATTTCAAATAATAATGGAAAAGTGCAGGCTAAACAGTTGAAACAATATTTTTCAGCAATTTAACAATTTAAAACAATGTGATTTGAATATGTAAACGTCTATGACCGGCTTGGGTTGTACAATAGCATCCTAGCGACGCGATACGGCTTATCTGTCACGACCCGTTACCCAAATTGTTGGGCCGGGCCGAGCCATGTCCAGCCTACGCTTAAGATAAAGCGCAGTAAGCTGTTCTAGAGACAACAGGATAAGACTAAATGTGCTAACAGTTCTATAAGTGAAGAAGAATCATAAATGCTCCAAACACAAAAGTCATCTCATATATAGAAATAAGTCCAAAGTACAAGCCTGAAATGTAAAACTGGATACATGTCCAGTTACAAAATACGTAGTCTAATACATGACTACACTAAGTATCCCAAGTGACTCCGCAAACTAGGCGAATCTCCCCACAGGAACATCCTCGTATGGCAAAACCGGGTCCTCGGCAGTGACTCCATAATACGAATCACAGAGCAACTCCTCCTCAGTAAGTATACCTACAACGTTATCCTGTTAGGACGGGAGCAAGTACTGTTTTCTAGCAAACTAAATATACAAAGCATGAACAGGAAGGTAATAAACTGGAATCATGGCATATCATGGTTTAATTGGTTCTTTTTAGGAATGACAACATATAGTTTAAAAGTTTAAAACTGTAGCATGTACGTGAATCGGTCAATAGGTGAATAGGATGTACAGCGGCACATATCAAGTTTTTCTGGCATGCACATACGTGCACGAACGGCATCGGTGTATATCCATACACAAACGCGAGATCAGAACCTACGGCAAGGTTACATATAGAATGTCCCCGAGCGTGGTAAATACATACGGAGAAGGGGGTCATGATCACGTACACTACTAGCAGTTTCCCCTTAACTCGTTATTTTAAACATGTGAGAGATATGAAAACAGTAATAACATGTGGAAGATACGAGAACGATATAAAGCATGTGAGAGATATGAGATACTGTCCTAAACATGGTAGAGACTGAAAGTAATACAACATGTAAAGTTCTAACTTGCTACCCCAAGGATCAGCATTTAACATGGTTGGTAAGTCACAGTTTATTGTTCTAGCAGTATGTAAAGTTCGTAGAAAGTACTTGCCTCTAGCAAAGCAAAACAAAACAAGCTGCGATAAAAGTGCTATGGATGTCCGGTAACTCGTCACTGTAGAAGTAAATACAATAACTTAGTTTTTTTACACTAAGCTAAAATACTAGGACACTAATTGGTGAAACACGACTTGTGACTGGACACCTAACCAAAATGATGACTTTGGCATAGGGGACCAATGTGGGGTGACACACTACTTTAACTAACTTTCTAGGGTCTTTACACTAGTGAGGGGTGGGGTTTAACACGGCTAAAACTCCAAATAACACAAAAAGCTACAAGTCGTAATTAATCAATAAATAAATCAAAAGATCATTGTGTTCTAACAATTTTAGAGATAGACAAAAAGCTTAGTTTTTCTTAAAGTAAAGTACCAAAGTGATCCTTGTTAATCATAAAAATTTATTATAATTTTTCTAGAATTTATTAACCAGTACAAATATTTTATAAAAATCAGTTTTCCTAATATACAAAAAATGAGTTTTGGTTTCATATGCCAAACTAGTGGCAAAACAGTAAATTAAATACTACAAAAATTATACTAAATTAGCTAACTTAACATAGTATCTAAAAACTATTTTTCCATAATTTTAGCAGTCCTTTAAGTATTTTTAGAAAATCAAAACAGCATTGCACATAATAATTAATTATCTGCGTATTTTGTCCATGTATACAATTTGAACCAAAGTTCAAATACAGGACCCAAGGCCATGAATCAAGTCCAATATGACTTGTACAGGTCTTGAATGTGTGAAAACACATTTGAGCCCAAATACCCATGCTAGGCTTGGACACCAAATGGTTGCAGTAATTTAAATACAATAAAAATACAATTTGGTAATAGTCAAAATAAATATTATTATTTTAATAAGGTAAAATTTTACATAGTAACTATAAAAGTATGAATATTATTTTATTAAGACAATTTACACTAAGCTAAGTAATATACATATATAAAATAATATATATATAATTATAGGGGTATTTACATAATGGATATATTTATGTAAAAATTACATATATATATATATATATATATATATATATATATATATATATATATATATATATATATATATATATATATATATATATATATATAAATATAAGAAAATACTCAACTATATAATATATATATATATATATATATATATATATATCTATATATATATATATATATATATATATATATATATATATATATATATCTATATATATATATATATATATATATACAAGAATAATGTATACATATACATATAATAGTATATATATAATAATATATATACACAAGAAAATATATATATACATAAATATATATGTATACATAATACATACATATATATTACATATACATAAATAATGAAGTATATATATATATATTATATATAATATATATATATAATATATATATATATATATATATATATATATATATATATATATATATATATATATATATATATATAAAACAGCAAATATATATACATAAATATAGTATATATATTAATACATATATATATACAATATACGTATATACATATATATATAAATAGATATATATATATAAAAAAATTCTATATAAATAGATATATATATATAATAGAAAAAGAAAAAGGAAAAAGGAAAAGAAAAAGAAAAGGAAAAAGAAAACAGCAGTGGCAGGGCTCGAACCCGAGCCAACACAGCGCGGCGGGGGGGGGGGGGGGAGGGGGGTTTAGGTCGAGTCGGGCTGGCGAGGGGGTCAGCCCGTTGGCTTTGTTAAGGGTTAGGGTTTTGATTCATTTATTTAGTTTAGATTAGCATTTATATAAAAAATAAAAAAAAACTGTCCTGTGTCCTGACAGTTAAGGACACAGGTATCAACGTGTCCTTGCTTAGCACGATACGTACGACACGAGTCTTACGTGTCCTTGTCCACGTTCGTGTTCGCCAGGACACGGCGAACACTTCCGACCCAACACGAGACACGCACGAAATAAGGGAACACTGACACTCACGTGTCCGGTTGATCGGGGAGGGGGGGGTTTCGAGTGCTCGACGGCGGAGAAGGCGTCGAGACGGCGGCGCTCCAGTGGCGCTGCCTCCAGCTCGGCAAGGCGAAGCGGATGGCGGTGGTGGCGACCGTCGACGACGAGTGGTGAGGCGGTGGTGGTGCGTCGCCGGGGTTAGGGTTTTGTCTATGGTTTGGTGGAAGGACGGGGGCTATGGCGGTCGTTGGTGGTCGGGGGGTGTGGTAGCTAGGTCGGGGGGGGGGGTCGCTGGGGTTTAAATAGGGGGGAATCGAGGCGGTCGGGCAGCCGAAAAGGCGGGGGACGAGTTGGTCGGGGCAGCGGAGTTGGCAACGGGGTGGTGAGAGCCAGAGGAGAGAGAGTGTCGTGTGGGGGGGGTTTGATAGTTAGCACAAAAGTCCCTCTAGTTTAGGAATTGCATAATAATTATAGTGAGAAAATGCAAAAAAATTTGCATTTCCTAATTAAAACATTTCTTTAATTACAAACTGATATAAAATATTTCTAATAATTGCAAAACACAATTAAACATTCAGAAAATTATAAATGCTATTAAACATTTAAATAAATTACAAAATATATTTTTGTATTTAAACTCATTAAAATCATTCAAAATTCTAGAAAAATTCCTAAAAATCCTAATAATTATTTTAAGGCTAAAATTAACATTAAAAATTAATTAACACTAATTTAACTAAATTGAAAAACAGGGGCTGCAAGTCTTCCCTCCTTGAAAAATTTCGTCCTCGAAATTCACAAGGATTGAAGACCCGACAATATTCTAACATAGCAAGCAATACAACAAATGACTAAGGCTACGATCAAAACTAACCTCCGAAACCTGTTCCGGCTCCGGCTCAAGGACTAGGCTATAAGTCTTTCCCTGGGGTCCCTTGGCTACTGGGCAGTCCCGAATCTGATGGATGGCAGACCCACAACTAACACTGCCCTAACCTCTTCCTACAAACGAAAGCGTCTGGCCTACCCTTCTACAGAATGAACACGTAGTCCCCTTCTGCTGCTGCTGAGGTCCCGAGCTCTAACTGGCGGGGTCGGGTGAGGTGATGTAGGGGGACGTAAGTCTGCTGCTGGGGTGGCGTCGGTGCTCTCTGCTGGTGTCACGCCCCAGACCAGAATACTGGCAAGTAGGGACGACCAGGCCAGCTACGTATACCAAAGTACTCCAGTACTCCGAAATAACGTATAAGCTGTATAGATGGGGGTTACTACTACAAGCCAACAGTCGATCCTAGGTCAAGCAATCCTAGGTATCTCAATCACAGGCAGTAAACAATGTACAAGAAGTAAGATCAACTGGAATTAAAATAGTAAAGCGTCCCAAACTATCATATCAATGATCATGAAGCTAGTAATACAGAGTAAAGACTAGCAAGAGTAATAGTCATACATGATAAGCTCTAGCTATAGTCTAGAATACGCAAATCATGTTCTGGCCCGTAGGCTAAATGTCAAGTCCAAAACACGAGCTAAATACGTGCTCGGAGGCTAAACGCCACAAAAGATATGTACATAACTAGTGGAGAATGAAATAGAAAACCCACTAAGGTACTCTGGTGCTCTAGGTAATCACCAACGAGTGGAAGGTACGGAAGATCCTCCGGGCACCTCTATCAGATCTGGTTAATGCAAAACCAGTGGGATCAGACCCCAATAGCAAGTACCACAAAGGAAGCCAAACTATGAACTAAAACCAGCATGCAAATCATAGCAACGGATAGAGACAGAAATAATAAAGTAATCGAGACTCATGCGCTACCAATGCACTTATCCCGAGAATAGAAAAGACAATAAGTAAAGCAACATGTAGCATAAAGTAAAGAACATGTGACGTAATGTAAACTGTGTACATGTAAGAAAAAGGAAGCATGTGAACATGAAACATAAACTAGACATGTGAGCATGTTAAGTAACTAGAACATGTGAGCATGTTATATAACTGGAGGATGTGAGCATGTCATGTAACTGGAGCATGTGAGCATGTTATGTAACTGGAGCATGTGAGCATGTTAAGTCTATATAGAACGACAAATGATTAGATGACTTAGGAAGTATTCTAGAACCCAAGTTACAACCCGTAAACCAAACAAGGACCGGGATTGTAACCCTTCTCCTGAACAGAACTTTAGTATCTAATCATTTACCGGCAAAAGTAAAGCATAAACAAGGATGTACTGAAAATAAACAAATCCGGACACTGCATAGACAAACTAGACTAGACTGGACTCCATACAATAGTCACGGCCAAGCAATGAGTACGGCTTATACATTAGCTAACTAGGGTTATCACAATCCTAATTACTAACAAATGCAAGTCTGAGAATTCCAAGTCCAGCTCCTGCCTGCTACTACCTGAATGGTCCAAGCCAATGGTAATAGTGGATACATCGCCCAGGAGACAAATGTATCCTAGTAATAGTACATCGCCCAGGAGACAAATGTACCCTATAGTAATGCAACACTCGACGGTGCGCTGGAAGTGTGCTCATCATGACAGATAGCTCCAAATCCCATGTACATATATAATGCCAAGACCAAAGGGGCAACAGGTTACTGGGAAATTCTCAATGATCTAAGTAATCAAGCTAGTTGTTTAGTCCTTAACATTTTCTTGTTGGATTCTGGGTGTGGCATTCCGCAGAATCCATCCTAGACATGAGACATGCAAGACTGGACAAAAGCAAGAATATGCACCATAACAAGCCACAACAAGAAAAATCATAAACTGGAAGCTAGGAGTGCGCTACAACGAGCCACTATAGGGAGTGCGCCATGACAGGCCACTATCATGTAAGCAAAGAAAGACATGTACGAGAGTGCACCACGATGGGTCACTATCTAGTAAGCAAAGGAGACATGTAAGAAAAGTGCGCCACGACGGGCCACTATCATGTAAGCAAAGAAGGCATGGCAACAATTAACATAGCTTGTAAGAAAGGATCTATCAAAAGACATATCATAGCATGTGGGGAAGAATAATTAAAACTAAGTACATTTCATAGCAAAATGATTGAACATGCGCAAGTATCAAGTGTATATAGGACGTACAATCATTTTTTAACTATGCAAGATCATCTAATCATATTAAAAAATCATTACAATCGAAGAAAATATCAAAAACGGACAAAACGGGCAAAAACAGACTAAAACAGCATAAAAACGGCATACCGACGGTATACTGCGGCATACCGGCGGTATACCGGCCTAAAACAGAAGGTTTCTGGTGCAAAAAAATGGCATACCGACGGTATACTGCGGTGTACCGGCGGTATACTGCGGTATACCGGCGGTATACCAGTTTTTCAAACAGCAACAAAATTCAGAATTTTGCCAAAACTTGTTTCGGCCATAAAAACTTCATTTTAAATCGAAATTCGGATTTTCAAAAGTCAAAATTGAATAGAATTGAATTTCCTACAACATGGAAGTATTAGTTTTCATAAATCAAAATATTTGATAGATCAATACCTCAAAATACTCCCAAATAGAGGTTATCGGGACACCGAAACGGGTTCCGATTGCCACCAAACTCAAAATCCATGATATACAAACTATGTGCGGACCTCATATATGTATGTGTGACCAAGATCCATGATGGTAATACTAGTATCACTCTTGATACCAAGTTTTCTACTAAGTCCATATTGGGTTTTAACAGAAAATCAAAACCTTGTTTAAACAAATTTTGGAAACATGCATATATACGAGAATCATAAGGAAAATATATTTTTCAAAATGAGTTTAGAACAATTCTAAGTATTTACTACCAAGAAAAATAAAATGACAATAAAAACATTATGGTTCATGGATTTGGCAAGATGTACTTGCCTAGGTTAAGCTCCAAGCCTAATCTTCTACTCCTCCTCCTAGGGGGGGTTAGACACCACACCCAAGGCCTCAAGGCCAAGCTCTTGGCAAGCTCCAAGGGGGAGAGAAGGGAAGAAGAAATAAAGAGAGTGTGAAAAGAATGAAAAGGGAGAGGAGAGAGAAAGTGAAATGGTATATATAGAAGGGGAAATTAATCTTAGCCGTCGGATGGTGATCCATGCGAATATCTAAGTCAATCCTAGCCATTCAAACAAAACCAATTATCCATTGGGTAATAGGGTACATCTACACTATTTACGAAAATATCTAAACACTATTCATCAAAATATCCCAAATACTATTTACGAAAATATCAGAAACACTATTCATGAAAATATCTGAAATCGAAAATATCTAAAATATAGAAAATCTGTCTGGACGGTATGCCGTCGGTATACTCCGGTATACTGGCGGTATGCCGGCCATGGAAAAATCTATAAGTTAGGAAAATTTTTAAAGCATTACGAAAATCAAGAAAATACAAAATACACTACAAAATACGTATCCATATATAAATACCGATACTGTGAGACGAGTCTCACAACTCTCCACAACTTAAAATAAATTCCGTCCTCGGAATTTCCTAAATCTAGTCAAGCATGAAAACCAAACCAAAGAGCTGAAAATCATGTCAATCAAAACAAAGCATGGCATGTTGGTAAGATAAAGACAACAGTAATATAAGTAAATGCGTAAGCAATAACACAACCACAATCAAGAAGGGATGGAGGCATATGAATAAATATATCTCCTGAGTCAGTTGAGTAGGAGCAGGCCTACGCTGACTCCACAACTTAGATAAAAGTCAATTCTCAAAATAAGTCGGTACCAATGACTTAATCCAAGACATGACTCTACCTAGGACGTATCTTCGTAGTCGAGACATGTGATAAATATCATGTATCTCAAAATACGAAGACAGAAGAGTGAGACTAGAGACTCGCCAAATATGCGTAACCCAAGAGATAAATAAGAGTGGAAGCAGAATAGGACAATACCTACAACACAATTGCCCTCGGCCAAAACCTGCTCTAACATACCAAACTCTGCCTGCCCACGTCTCAGAACTGCTGCTCTAACCGACTGCTGCTGAAATGGTACCTGAGCCATATACTGCTGGACTGCCGGGGTAGTCGGCGAAGCTGGACTCTGACAGGACTGACCCTGCTGGCTGATCAGGCTGAACTGACACCTCTGCCCTCGGGTCAACTCTGAACACTGCCCCTGAATGCTAAAACTGATCCTCCATAACTGGCCTAACAGAAGATTACTGACTGCCATCGGCAGAACCCAAACAAGATGGTCCGAAGGATTAAGAACAATGCCCTTGAAAGTTAAAGGACACAAGGATTAAATCGAGGGAACATGAAAGATCAATGATCAAGGCAGATATCAGGTCAAAGGATCAGAGATATAGAATAACACGAAGGATATCAATAAAGGAGAATTGTGACTGAGATATCTAAACATCAGTAACCCCCACATATCTGATAAATCAGACCTGCATGGGCCACCACTAAAACCTATGTCACGCCCCAGAACCAGAATACTGGCAAGTAGGGACGGACCAGGCCAGCTACGTATACCAAAGTACTCCAGTACTCCGAAATAACGTATAAGCTGTATAGATGGGGGTTACTACTACAAGCCAACAGTCGATCCTAGGTCAAGCAATCCTAGGTATCTCAATCACAGGCAGTAAACAATGTACAAGAAGTAAGATCAACTGGAATATAAAATAGTAAAGCGTCCCAAACTATCATATATCAATGATCATGAAGCTAGTAATACAGAGTAAAGACTAGCAAGAGTAATAGTCATACATGATAAGCTATAGCTATAGTCTAGAATACGCAAATCATGTTCTGGCCCGTAGGCTAAATGTCAAGTCCAAAACACGAGCTAAACACGTGCTCGGAGGCTAAACGCCACAAAAGAATAATGTACATAACTAGTAGGAGAATGAAATAGAAAACCCATTAAGGTACTCTGGTGCTCTGGGTAATCACCAACGAGTGGAAGGTACGGAAGATCCTCCGGGCTCCTCTATCAGATCTGGTCAATGCAAAACCATTGGGGTCAGACCCCCAATAGCAAGTACCACAAAGGAAGCCAAACTATGAACTAAAACCAGCATGCAAATCATAGCAACGGATAGAGACAGAAATAAATAAAAGTAAATCGAGACTCGTGCGCTACCAATGCACTTATCCCGAGAATAGAAAAGACAATAAGTAAAGCAACATGTAGCATAAAGTAAAGAACATGTGACGTAATGTAAACTGTGTACATGTAAGAAAAAGGAAGCATGTGAACATGAAACATAAACTAGACATGTGAGCATGTTAAGTAACTAGAACATGTGAGCATGTTATATAACTGGAGCATGTGAGCATGTCATGTAACTGGAGCATGTGAGCATGTCATGTAACTGGAGCATGTGAGCATGTTAAGTCTATATAGAACGACAAATGATTAGATGACTTAGGAAGTATTCTGGAACCCAAGTTACAACCCGTAAACCAAACAAGGACCGGGGTTGTAACCCTTCTCCTGAACAGAACTTTAGTATCTAATCATTTACCGGCAAAAGTAAAGCATAAACAAGGATGTACTGAAAATAAACAAATCCGGACACTGCATAGACAAACTAGACTAGACTGGACTCCATACAATAGTCACGGCCAAGCAATGAGTACGGCTTTATACATTAGCTAACTAGGGTTATCACAATCCTAATTACTAACAAATGTAAGTCTGAGAATTCCAAGTCCAGCTCCTGCCTGCTACTACCTGAATGGTCCAAGCCAATGGTAATAGTGGATACATCGCCCAGGAGACAAATGTATCCTAGTAATAGTACATCGTCCAGGAGACAAATGTACCCTATAGTAATGCAACACTCGACGGTGCGCTGGAAGTATGCTCATCATGACAGATAGCTCCAAATCCCATGTATATATATAATGCCAAGACCAAAGGGGCAACAGGTTACTGGAAAATTCTCAATGATCTAAGTAATCAAGCTAGTTGTTTAGTCCTTAACATTTTCTTGTTGGATTCTGGGTGTGGCATTCCGCAGAATCCATCCTAGACATGAGACATGCAAGACTGGACAAAAGCAAGAATGTGCACCATAACAAGCCACAACAAGAAAAATCATAAACTGGAAGCTAGGAGTGCGCTACGACGAGCCACTATAGGGAGTTGCGCCATGACAGGCCACTATCATGTAAGCAAAGAAAGACATGTACGAGAGTGCACCACGACGGGTCACTATCTAGTAAGCAAAGGAGACATGTAAGAAAAGTGCGCCACGACGGGCCACTATCATGTAAGCAAAGAAGGCATGGCAACAATTAACATAGCTTGTAAGAAAGGATCTATCAAAAGACATATCATAGCATGTGGGGAAGAATAATTAAAACTAAGTACATTTCATAGCAAAATGATTGAATATGCGCAAGTATCAAGTGTATATAGGACGTACAATCATTTTCTAACTATGCAAGATCATCTAATCATGTTAAGAAATCATTACAATCGAAGAAAATATCAAAAACGGACAAAAACGGGCAGAAACGGGCAAAAACAGACTAAAACAGCATAAAACGGCATACCGGCGGTATACTGCGGCATACCGGCGGTATACCGGCCTAAAAACAGAAGGTTTTTGGTGCAAAAAATGGCATAGCGGCGGTATACTGCGGTATACCGGCGGTATACCGGTTTTTCAAACAGCAACAAATTCAGAATTTTGCCAAAACTTGTTTCGGCCATAAAAACTTCGTTTAAATCGAAATTTCGGATTTTTAAAAGTCAAAATTGAATAGAATTGAATTTCCTACAACATGAAAGTATTAGTTTTCACAAATCAAACATTGATAGATCAATACCTCAAAATACTCCCAAATAGAGGTTATCGGGACACCGAAACGGGTTCCGATTGCCACCAAACTCAAAATCCATGATATACAAACTATGTGCGGACCTCATATATGTATGTGTGACCAAGATCCATGATGGTAATACTAGTATCACTCTTGATACCAAGTTTTCTACTAAGTCCATATTGGATTTTAACAGAAAATCAAAACCTTGTTTAAACAAATTTTGAAAACATGCATATATACGAGAATCATAAGGAAACATATTTTTCAAAATGAGTTTAGAACAATTCTAAGTATTACTACCAGAAAAATAAAAATGACAACAAACATTATGGTTCATGGATTGGCAAGATGTACTTGCCTAGGTTAAGCTCCAAGCTAATCTTCTACCTCCTCCTAGGGGGGTTAGACACCCACACCCAAGGCCTCAAGGCCAAGCTCTTGGCAAGCTCAAAGGGGGAGAGAAGGGAAAGAATAAAGAGAGTGTGAAAAGAATGAAAAGGGAGAGGAGAGAGAAAGTGAAATGGTATATATAGAAGGAGGAATTAATCTTAGCCGTCGGATGGTGATCCATGTGAATATCTAAGTCATCCTAGCCATTCAAACAAAACCAATTATCCATTGGGTAATAGGGTACATCTACACTATTACGAAAATACTAAATACTATTCATCAAAATATCCAAAACACTATCACGAAAATATCGGAAATACTATTCATGAAAATATCTGAAATCGAAAATATCTAAAATGTAGAAAATCTGTCTGGACGGTATGCCGTCGGTATACTCCGGTATACTGGCGGTATGCCGGCCATGGAAAAATCTATAATTAGGAAAAATTTTAAAGCATTACGAAACCCAAGAAAATACAAATACACTACAAAATACGTATCCGTATATAAATACCGATACTGAGCGAGTCTCACAGCTGAAAAGCCTGACGCTTGGACGGTCCCTCATGATGTACAGAAGCCGGCCTCTTGCATGACAGAAGACGCTCCTCGATGCTCCGAGCTAACTCTAGGCTCTGGTAGTAGTCAGTCGTACCGTTCGCCACTATAAGAATGCCAATGTCTGGAACTAGACCATGGCAAACCTACGGGTCACTCCTCTGGATCAGCAACCAGACTAGGAGCGAACGGCTCAGGCGATTAAACTCTGCCGCATACTCGTCAACAGAACGGTTCCCTGCTAGATGTTCTGGAATCGTAGCCCCATGGCTACTCTAGTAGTGGTCGAGAAGAATTTCTTCTTGAACTGGGTCTTGAACTGGTCCCAAGTGGCTCTACCTCTCGCAAACAACGGCTCATTCCGGAACCAGACTCCTGCTAAGTCTATCAGCAAAAATCCCGCTGCCTCGACCTAGAGGTCATTCGGCATCTAACTCCCAGAAGCTTCCTCTCTACCGAATCTAGCCAGTCATCAGCTACTACTATGCCCTCAGTCCCTGAGAACTCCTTGGGATTCAGACCCATGAAGTCCTTGATCGTTCCCGCTTTCTGCCGTGGCTCTACATGTGGTGGACACGGGACTCCCTCAGAACGCTCCATGCTCTGGCGAGTAGGATAGTCTGCTCCTGATGGGTTGTTAGGAACCCATGGATCAGTTGTGAGCAGTTGGGTCCCTCGAGTGTGACGGAAGCCTGAGTGGGTTATGATAGGGGTGGTGGAAGTATCGGGGCCTGCTGGGACTGGGATGTGGAAGGTGGTATCTGGTCTGTGGATCTGTGGAGTGGGGGAATGTGGTAGGTGGAGGTGATCTGTCCGGTCATCTGACTGGATATGGAGGGCCCCATTCTCGGGGGTAACATACTGGGATGAACAGTAAGCACCATCTAAATTACACATAAAACTTATAAGGACTTTTAAGTAAGCAATCATATGCAAGAAAATCTAATTATAATAGCAAACATGTGATGTATCCTATGTTGCAATCCTAGCATTCCTCTAAGTGTTCTAAGCGTCTTTCCTAATAAGTTCCTAATTGCAGGCATGCTTGGTACAATAACTAACCAACAGTTTAGTCAGGACCTGCGTGGCCACCACTAAAAACATGTCACGACCCGTTACCCAAATTGTGGCCGGGCCGAGCTGTC
>JANAVB010033206.1:0-27882 GCA_029216955.1 Iris pallida | reverse complement strand
ATATATATATATTATATATATACATACATACATACATATAAGCATGTATGTATGTATTATGTATGTAGTATGATTGTATGTATGTATATATATATTCTATATATATATATATATATATATATATATATATATATATATATATATATATATATATATATATATATATATATAGGCTGCTCCCCACTCCGGTGGGAACGCCGCTGCTCCCCACTCCGTCTCCGCCCGGATGGGTGGGTTGGCCGGTCGGCCTCCTCGGCCCGACCGCCCCCCTCTGTGTCTTTTTCCCTCTCGGACCCCCCCTCTTTTCCCCCTCCTTTCCGGGATGGCAGTCCTTCGGCCTCCCCCCCTCCGTGGGGGGCATCCTCCGCCTGGGCCTCTCCCCGTTGGGACTTCTCACCCCCTCCGCCGGATTCCTCCCTTGACGTCGTCGCTCCCAACGGCGTCGGCGGCCCGAGCTAGGTCCGCGCCATTGCCGACGGCTGCCGCTCCTCTAGTCGTGCACTCTCCCGCCCAGGCGCCCACTCCGCCCGTCGCCACTCCCCGCTCGGCGCCGGCCGGGTTCCTTTCCCTGCGATGGCCTACCGCCATCCCGGCTGGGCCCGCCGCGCGTCTCCCTATCTCCGCCCCCCGGCGGGTCCGCGGAGGCCATCCCTCTGGCAGCGCCCCCTCCCAGCGATGCAGGAGCCGGAGGTGTAGGAGCGGCCTTCCTCCTCCTTCCCCCTCCTTCCGACCCGGCCCACCCTCCGGTGTTCGTCCCGGCGGCGGAGGCCGCTCTCCACCCCCTGGGTCCCGGTACTGTAGCTCCCCTTCCCGAAATTGTAAAATATTTTTTTTATTAATTCATTTTATTTAAATGGTGATTTTAGACTGTACATAATAGGTATATACATCATTATAGATTTATGGCACTACCCAGGACTGAGTGGACACCAAGTCAGGTTCATCGATTTGGTTGGGTTAGGTTTTACTATTGAGTGGTGACAGGGTTGGATTCACTTTGTCAGGTTCAGTTGGGTTAAGTCTGAATATCTAAGTACCATCTTTTCATGGTCGACCAAATAATCTTGAAGAGGATGGGCTTGGACCAAAGTTATTTTATGAATCGGTTTTGAACTCCATTTAAAGAGGCTTGATTAGAATTTTCGAACATAATTCATTATAAATGAGCAAGGTTTGGGGCATGGTTAATTTTAACCTTTTAGGCAGGTTGGATTTGAGCCACATTCAGAGTTTCTGTACCTTGGTTGATATAACTTTTGGTTCGATGTAGAAAACAAATAGAAAAAACTACTATCAGCACCAGGCCTAACCCCACAGCCCTGGGCCACCCGAGCTGAATTCCCTAAGCCCCACACCCGATTTCATATACTTATTGTATATATAAACAGACGAGAATCGAGGGATATAGAGATCGAGAGAGGATCGATCGAAAAATCCCAAAACCCTAACACAACGCCGCCGACGCAGACCTGGGCGCCCCCTCCATGCGCGCGCGAGAGGCTGAGCGCAATCACCGTGCGCGACCGCCGGCCGGCCATGGACGCCGCGCGCGTGCATGCGCGAGAAGGAGCAACAGCAGCAGTAACAGGGTTCGAAGGCCGCTTTCGCAGCGCGTGTTCTCGGCGTACGCTCGATCGTTTAGCGATCTTTTACTTCAGGTGTGTACACAACCTATAGGGCTTCTATTCTCTTTAAATAGATTCAATTTTCATGCGCTAGATTCCCCGAAAGATCGACACAAAGTCGATCAAATAACTGTCCAAAACAGGACAATACTTCGATCCAGACACCCATCTTGGGAAGCCAAAATTGGTCGATCCTGATAGGAAACACAAAATCTATTTGAACAACTTTTTAGACAACATATACAGAATTACCACACCTTTTATAGACTCTGAATTCGTAAATTATATAGGAAGTTATTCGATCTCAAAGTTTCCCAAAAATCTATTTTAAAAATTGTAGAAAACTAGAAAAACTCATCCACACGACGTGCGTCCTGCCATTCCGGGTGATGTGGTCGCGCACCGTAAGTATCGAAAGGTGCGTAACGACCTCGTGGTCGTGTGGGCTTTGGCGGAATTCAAATTGGTCGCGTGTGCACGACGAATTTGATGCGTATCCGTCAAAATTCACCGTGTCGGCCTCTGTGCAAATTTTTTAATTACTTTGTGCACGCTCATCGGATCGAGATGAAACTTGCACCAACAGAACCGTATCATTTTCCTGGTCCTGTATGCCAAGTTTGGTCCGATTCTGAGACCGTTAATAAAATCACCCATTTGCGGGCCCGACGGTCCCACTCAACGGGCGATTTTGTGCACGGCCTACCGGAATCCGACTTTGGACATACGGTTGGGTTCGTATCGGAAAACTGGATCCGTAAACATGTAGTTTGACGATTTTAGAGACCGTTGACTCTGGCACGCTTTTCGGTCCAACGGCGGACATCGTTTTTGCCTAAAATTACCGTTTTGCTCCTGTGTCCATAATTGGACTTAAAGACAGGCAATCCTAGCTAATTTGACTATTCTGAGAACGTTGGTACTGTTTATTTCAGCATCTAGAGACTTCTGTATGTGTTGACTGATTGTGGCTCAATGAGTGGTATGGTATTATTGGTTTCACCAGCTAAGGACCTCAGGTAAGTGTACTTTCTGATTGCTTTCGATTCATAGTAGTCTTTTCATTTCATGTCTATACATATATCTTGCTGCTTGTTGACACGCTCGTCACACGGAGTAGTCGGGAGGGAAAATATCTTAGTACACATGTGAACTACCCAGAACTATCCCATGAGTCTATTCTTGAATAATAGCCGCTGCACACAACACGTGCAGTGTGCCGGATTTACCCCCTAGCCGTTCACATGTCGAAACGGATATTTCACACCACCTAGATAGATGTCTTTTATTAGTTTTTCCTTGTTTACTTCTCTATCGTGCTATGTCATCAGTTATCTTCCAGTTTTTATTTCTCATATGCTATTTTCATGTCTTGTTATTCTATTGTGTTTTGCATTGTCGTCGGTTTGTGTACTTGTTCTATTCCTGACTGGAAACCAACATTTTTCAGGTTTAGCCGCGATCATTCTTAGCACTGGAAGGACATGGGTATGCTGAGATCGACCTAGAAATAGAAAGCAGTTGTATCAATTCCATTAAATGTAAAGACTTGTATTTTCTTTAAATATAAATCTTGTAAATGTTGTAATAAATTTAGAAATATAAATGAGCAGCAATTATGATATTTTAAGAATTATTTCTTGCGGGCTCGATAGCGTTCTACCGTCGACTCTGCGGCGTAGGCTGGCTTGGACACGTCTCGTATCCGGAAAAGCGGGTGCGGGTCGTGACAAGTTTTTGTGGTGGCCCATGCAGGTCAGTTTTCGTAAAGATTGCGAACTCGTGATGGTACGTTCATCGTACTATTGCGAGCCTGCGCCCAAGAAATGCTCATTCACAATTAGGATTAAAATGATTTAAGAGAATGACTAAGAATAGGAGTCCCTCATTAAATTGATCGTTGGGTAGTTAAGGTTATTAGATAGGCCATACAATTTAGATAACTTGCTAGATCCCTATAGGTACACTAATACTTTTGATGTGACAATGTGATCCAATGCGAGTATACTATTCGCTTGGTATGATAGGCTTGCCTAGAATTAAGGCATTAATTTTGATAAACAGTTCAATTTTTTTTTTAGATATAAATCTTATATCATAAGTTAGAATTGTTTGTTTAAATTCTATTTTGCTGTAAGGAGTTGGTTTATAATTTCTGATTATGTTATTCCTGTATGAACCCCGAGTTAGATTTGATTTAAAGTTTTTCCCTCAACCATTTGAAATATTTATGAAATCAAGATTAGGATGTTCTTATTTTATTTGTCTTCAGATATTTCCTTTCGACCAGCCTTTTACCTTAAGGATTGAGACTTATGGGCTGATGTTACACTTTCTATCATAGTCAACTAGTTTGAAACTCTGGCAACTCCTTGAAGTCCTTAGGAATATAGTTAGAGTAATTTAACGACTGTGATGGTTAGACAGCAGCGTACTGTCGTCAATTATTTGAGAGTGAAGAATGTGGGTTCACTGCAGCCAGCAGCGTACTGGCGAGGCACAACCCACAGAATTGAAATCATTCCGAAGAACCATAGTCTATGGAACATTGCTAAAGCTATGTTCTCGTCGACCTCTTTAGATCTAAGATACCCTCGTGTCAATGTAAGGTAGAGTACCGATAGCCTATCATAATTGAATCATGGAACCAAGAGTTTACCGCAGCCTGAGTATACGGGCGAGACATAATTCTCGGTAAAGTGATTTCAGACATGACTACAAGTTTAGGATACTATAGAGGATAGGGACTGCCCTGTATGACCCTAAGACCCAAAGCCAAAGCTAGTGAAAGTTCTGCCAGTTGAATAGCGTGTCTTCCAACCTGGTCTTCCGTGGTCCTTGTGATCCATTGACGAGGTAATTGGCGGACACTAACAGGTTTACTTAGAATATAGAAGTTAGGGTTCCATAACTCATTAGTCGACCAAGGCCTTATTGATAGGAAGATAGTAGGATGACTGTATAAGCAATGACACCAGGTAAGGTTTTGACTCTCTCAAAACTCGAACCAATTGTACTTTATTTCAAAAATCTCGCATATTTATATTTTGACACTCTTGACCAATGCTGCTATTACAACCTAGTTATTGCAAGCTTACTCTTTTATCGAGCTTGATTCAAGACATATGTTTATTGGGGACGCCCACCAACATGTTGTCTAATCAGAATCATTGTATCACGGTCTGATCAACCATGATGCAATTGGTTCGCTCTTCATCTAATTTCCTTACGTGGATTGAGATGTAGATGTCTCTAGGATACTCATCCACGACTGCTTTGACAATTCTTCTTGAATTATACATTTGCCTTTGAATCACGTAATTGTATTCAGTGACATCTCTCTTGAACTCTTTATTGTTTTTGTTTTTCACTGATTGAAAAGACGAAAACTCGTAATTGATAGATAGATACATAGTGTCCCCATGACTATGATAGTTGTATATGCAAGTGTAGCTACCATCGGCCAGCCCTGTGATAGGAACCTTGCCACCATATCCTAGCCCCTAAGGTGGGTAGACTGTAAGCCTTCTAAAATTTTGGGTATATACGAGGATTACTGATTGATTAGAATAATTTTCCACTATATAGGATGATAATTAGAGCCCCATGGACTCCCACTTTTCATTTAGATCATTTTGTGTCCCCGACCGTGTCGTTATTATTCGGAGCACGAGGCCAGTTGTTACCTTCTAACAAATTTTATATGAAAGATCTAGACGAGTCCACCTTGATCTAGGTATATCATGTCCCACTCAAACCCGTCCCCTTGTACTTTATTTTTATGGTACGACTTTCAGGTTATAAGGACTAGCTACGACCCTTACCATAGTACCGGTATACGTTCTGACTTCCATTAGAGCCTCAACCTCGACTCAACCCCTTTGGGTAGAAATCTATTTTAGGATACCCTAATCTAGTAGGAATAGTTTTATCATTAGGATCTTGTTCAGTCTATATCGATTGAAACCTGATGTTCATCCAACCAACGACTGATGTCCAAATAGAGAACCCATTAAGACCACAATTTTGATTTCTCCAATTCCGTTCTATTGTGGAACCTTGTTTAGAATTTTGGGAACGAAATTTCCGTATTGCATGGATTGTAAGACCCTCCAAGAAATGAGGAGTTCTTCAATTTAGCAAGTGATTGGACTAGAGTAACCCGTCTAGCAAGTCAGTCAGTGGTTCATAAACTTTCTTTCTATCTACATCATTGGATACCCTCTACCGCTTTGGGAACTTCATAATTGCTTTCGATTGTTCTTTCTTACCTTCACGTCCTTCCTATTTCGGAGAGTGAATGGTCATGCTTATTAGAGTTTACCAATGTTTCTTGGCCACTTGTGTGAATTTGTTGCTTGTTAGGGTTATTTGATAAATATGAAGGGATTATAGATGCCATAAGCAATAGATAGCTATTGGTAGAAATTTTTGCATGTAGTTGGATGATTATAAAGTTTCAGTGACATGAGATTTGAGAAAGTAGTGTGACCAAGGTGGGTAGAAGTCCTCAAGGATTGTAGTTACAAAATGGCTAGGAGGAGGATATAAATTATTTCGAGGAATTAAAATTTAAGGATATTAAAGTTACAATAGACTTTTTAAATTTTTTTTTTAGAATAGTTACGAATTAGAATTTCGAGGACGAAATTATTTTAAGGTGGGTAGATTTGTAGCTCCCCTTCCCGAAATTATAAAATATATTTTTTTATTAATTCATTTTATTTAAATGGTGATTTTAGATTGTACATAATAGGTATATACATCATTATAGATTTATGGCACTACCCAGGACTGAGTGGACACCAAGTCAGGTTCATCGATTTGGTTGGGTTAGGTTTTACTATTGAGTGGTGACAGGGTTGGATTCACTTTGTCAAGTTCAGTTGGGTTAAGTCTGAATATCTAAGTACCATCTTGTCATGGTCGACCAAATGATCTTGAAGAGGATGGGCTTGGACCAAAGTCATTTTATGAATCGGTTTTGAACTCCATTTAAAGAGGCTTGATTAGAATTTTCGAACATAATTCATTATAAATGAGCAAGGTTTGGGGCATGGTTAATTTTAACCTTTTAGGCAGGTTGGATTTGAGCCACATTCAGAGTTTCTGTACCTTGGTTGATATAACTTTTGGTTCGATGTAGAAAACAAATAGGAAAAACTACTATCAGCGCCAGGCCTAACCCCACAGCCCTGGGCCACCCGAGCTGAATTCCCTAAGCCCCATACCCGATTTCATATACTCATTGTATATATAAACAGACGAGAACCGAGGGATAGAGAGATCGAGAGAGGATCGATCGAAAAATCCCAAAACCCTAACACAACGCCGCCGACGCAGAATGGGTGCCCCCTCCATGCGCGCGCGTGAGGCTGAGCGCCACCACCGTGCGCGACTGCCGGTCGGCCATGGACGCCGCGCGCGCGAGAAGGAGCAACAGCAGCAGTAACAGGGTTCGAAGGCCGCTTTCGCAGCGCGTGTTCTCGGCGTACGCTCGATCGTTTAGCGATCCTTCACTTCAGGTGTGTACACAACCTATAGGGCTTCTATTCTCTTTAAGTAGATTCATTTTTCATGCGCTAGATTCCCCGAAAGATCGACACAAAGTCGATCAAATAACTGTCCAAAACAGGACAGTACTTCGATCCAGACACCCATCTTGGAAGGCCAAAATTGGTCGATCCTGATAGGAAACGTAAAATCTATTTGAACAACTTTTTAGACAATATATACAGAATTACCACGCCTTTTATAGACACTGAATTCGTAAATTATATAAAAAGTTATTCGATCTCAAAGTTTTCCAAAAATCTGTTTTGAAAATTATAGAAAACTAGAAAAACTCATCCACACGACGTGCGTCCCGCCATTCCGGGCGACGTGGTCGCGCACCGTAAGTATCGAAAGGTGCGTAACGACCTCGTGGTCGTGTGGGCTTTGGCGGAATTCAAATTGGTCGCGTGTGCGCGACGAATTTGATGCGTATCCGTCAAAATTCACCGTATCGGCCTCTGTACAAATTTCTCAATTACTTTGTGCACGCTCATCGGATCAAGACGAAACTTGTGCCAACAGAACCGTATCATTTTTCTAGTCCTGTATGCCAAGTTTGGTCCGATTCTGAGACCGTTGATAAAATCACCATTTTGCGGGCCCCACGGTCCCACTCAACGGACGATTTTGTGCACGGCCCGCCGGAATCCAACTTTGGACATACGGTTGGGTTCGTATCGGAAAACTAGATCCGTAGACATGTAATTTGACGACTTTAGAGACCGTTGACTCTGGCACGCTTTTTGATGCAAAGCGGGTCCAACAGCGGACATCGTTTTTATCCGAAATTACCGTTTTGCCCCTGTGTCCAGAATTGGACTTAAGGACAGACAATCCTAGCTAATTTGACTATTCTGAGAACGTTGGTACTGTTTATTTCAGCATCTGGAGACTTCTGAATGTGTTGACTGATTGTGGCTCATTGAGTGGTTTGGTATTATTGGTTTCACCAGCTAAGGACCTCAGGCAAGTGCACTTTCTGATTGCTTTCGATTCATAGTAGTCTTTTCATTTCATGTCTATATATATATCTTGCTTCTTGTTGACACGCTCGTCACACGGAGTAGACGGGAGGGGAAATATCTTAGTACACATGTGAACTACCCAGAACTATCCCATGAGTCTATTCTTGAATAATAGCCGCTGCACACGATACGTGCAGTGTGCCGGATTTACCCCTAGCCGTTCACATGTCGAAACGGATATTTCACACCACCTAGATAGATGTCTTTTATTAGTTTTTCCTTGTTTACTTCTCTATCGTGCTATGTCATCAGTTATCTTCCAGTTTTTATTTCTCATATACTATTTTCATGTCTTGTTAATTCTATTGTGTTTTGCATTGTCGTCGGTTTGTGTACTTGTTCCATTCCTGACTGGAAACCAATATTTTTTAGGTTTAGCCACGATCATTCTTAGCACTGGGAGGACATGGGTATACTGAGATCGACCTAGAAATAGAAAGCAGTTGTATCAATTCCATTAAATATAAAGACTTGTATTTTCTTTAAATATAAATCTTGTAAATGTTGTAATAAATTTAGAAATGTGAATGAGCAGCAATTGTGATATTTTGAGCATTATTTCTTGCGGGCTCGACAGCGTTCTACCGCCGACTCTGCGGCGTAGGCTGGCTTGGACACGTCTCGTATCCGGAAAAGCGGGTGCGGGTCGTGACAGGTACCCCCTCGGGTCGCCCTACGTCGTCGTCGGGACCTCCCCCATAGGGAGTCGAGCCCCTGTCCCCGGCTGGCTCTGCTTCCGCCTCGCCCTCCGGTTCTGAATCGGCCGCGATCCTCTTCCCGCCGCCGGCCGTCCGTGCTTCGCCGCCCCTGCGCAGAGCGTCTCCCCCTACCTCCTCCAATCTCCGGCGCTCTCTCCGCCGGCGGCAGGCCACGCCCACCGATGCCCCCCCTTCTCGGCATCCGGTGCCCTTTCCCTCCCTTCCGCCCACGTCGATCCCCCTCCACTCTCTTTCTTCCGTCGCGCGCCCCCGTGGTCGAGCCCTGGTGCTCGTGCCACCCCCTTCCCCTTCCTCGCCGCCCCCCCCGGCCGCCTTGCCGCCTCACTCGGTCCCCCTCCTGCTGCTCTCGCCTACTGCCAGAGCTTCCCTCCCGTCGGGACGACCCCCTCGCCGGACCACCTCCTCCTCTCTCGGCCCGCCGGAGCAACTCCCTCCGCCCGCCCCTCCTTGCGTCGGATACTGGAGGACCCCCCCTCCCCCGCCAGTGGTAGGCGGCCGCCTGGAGGCTTTCCTTCCCCCGGACCCCCCCTCTCAGCTCTCCCCCTTCGATTCCGTCCCTCCCTATCTCCCGGCTCAGCCCAGTCCGTCCCGTTGGACGCCCGCCGCCGACGCTGCTGTTGGACGCTCGCCACGCTTCGGTCTGACCTCGTCGGTGCCGCCGCCCACCTCTCGATCTCCCCCGCTGGAGCATCCCGGCCCAGTCTCTCCCGCAGCTCGTCGCCCCTCGGGCCAGCACCGCCCTCCGCTGCCGGCGGCCCCAGTTTCGGGACTGCGCGCTGGAGGGCCTCGGGCCGAGCGCCTTCTGCATCGGACAGAGACCCCATCGTGTAGCGTGCCCAAAGTTGGAGCCACATGCCCGGTCAACTTTCGGAAACAGCGTCAGTGGACGCATTCCACACGTTTGAATTATGAAAATTTTTGAAATTACGTTTTTCATAATTTCAAAATTTTTGAAATTGTCCCAGTGTTCCGTAATTTCGAAATTTCGGTCTTCCGAAACTTCAAAATTTCGAACTTCAAAATTTTTAATTTCCTACCTTGTTTAACGGGACCATTTTGTGTTTTTGGGATCCCGCACCTGTCTGTATTGCTCATCGTGAGCCCTTTACCTTTTCAATAAAATGTCTTCTTAATATATATATATATATATATATATATATATATATATATATATATATGTATGTATGTATGTATGTATATATGTGCTTAGAATGCATATATGAAGAAATAAGAAAGAAAGAATAATAAAAACCCTATGCCCAAACCCAGCAGCAGCCCGAGCCCGATTTCCCCCTGGTGGTTATTCACAGCCGACATATTAGTAATATATATCGAGAGAGAAAAGGATCTCTCGAAGCAAAACTCTAAACCCAAACCCTAGCCACGCAGTCTCCCTATCCCGACGACCCCTCCCTGGCTGCCATTATTGCCGGAGGTCGGTTGACGCGCGACAGCCACGCGCAAAACAGCCGGACAGAGCAGATGCAACAGCAGTAACGACAACAACGGCCGGCCACTTCGTTGTCGGATTTCTCCGCGTGCGATGGTTCGTTTTACGAACCATCGCCTCCGGTACGTTCACAACCTAAAGGGGTATAAACCCTATCATTTAGTTTGAATTTAGAAGCATCGGATTGCTCGAAAATTCGATGCAAACTTCGACGAAAACGGCTTTGTGAACAGGGAATTTTATAGTTCGAACAGCTGTTTTGGAAGACTGTTTCTAGTCGATCCATTGCCGATTAAGGCAAACCCCCTGAACAGCCTCCTAGAAAACCTATAGGTTATTAATACCTATTTTACGGTTTCTGTTTTCATCGTATAGACGCAAAGTTATTTATCTTCAAACATCAAGAAAAACTACGTATTTCTGCTTTAAAAAACATAGAATTATCGTCGATACGATGTGCATCCCAAAAAACCGGGCGACGTAGCCATGAACCGAAAGCATCGAAAGGTGCATATCGACTTCGTGGATGAGTGGGCTTTGACGGAAGTTAAATTGGTCGCGTATACGCGACGAATTTGATACGTATCCGTCGAAATTCACTGTATCGGTCTCTTTACAAATTTCCTAATTACTTTGTGCACATTCGTCAGATCAAGACAAAACTTATGCCAACATGACCGTCTTGTTTTTCTGGTCCTGTATGCCAAGTTTGGTCCGATTCTGAGACAGTTGATCGGATCTCCGTTTTGTGGGTCCCACGATCCGACTCAACGAGCAATTTTGTGCATGGCCCGCCGGAATTCAACTTTGGACATACGGTTGGGTTCATATCAAAAAACTGAATCCGTAGATATATAGTTTGACGACCTTAAAGACCTTTGACTCTGGCATACTTTTCGGTGCAAAGCGAGTCCAACGGCGGATACCGTTTTGACCCAAAATTACCGTTTTGCCCCTGTGTCCAGAATTAGACTTATGGACAGGCAATCCTAGCTAATTTGACTATTCTAAAAACGTTGGTAATGTCTATTTCAGCTTTCGGAGACAGTTGTGAGATTTGGACTTTATGGCTTACTAGTTCACGGTATATTATTGGTTCTTCGTGCTACCACCAGGCAAGTATACCTTGTCTCCCTCTACAGTTTATTTACATGCATATTCCTATTATTATCTAGTTTTACTAGTTGATTATTGACATGTGATTTGTACACCATGCATGCTAGTATATATATATATATATTTATATATATATATATATATATATATATATATATTTTATTTAAAAATATATATATATATATATATATATATATATATATATATATATATATTTTATTTATATATATGTATATATATATATAGTCCTTGTTCATAGTTAGTTTTGTAGTTCATATTGGATCTGTTCTTCCGTGTATCTTGACTGAGTCATATCGTGTCGTCACCTGTACTTCGACTGAGTCGTATCGTGTCATAGGATAAGTAAGTCATAACGGAACTACTGTACCTTGTATTCTTGAAGCTAACCCGCGAGTCCACACTAGAGGTAAGGGTTAGTAGTTATTTGTACCTTGATTCCTGAAGCTAACCTGCAAGTCCACTCTAGGGGCGAGGGTTAGTAGTCATTTGTTCGCACCTGCGAGTCCACATTAGGGGCGAGGGTGATTCTTGAAGCTAACCTGCGAGTCCATACTAGGGACGAGGGTTAGTAGCTATTCAAACCTGCGAGTCCACATTAGGGGCGAGGGTTTGAGTATCTGATTGGTTATCCGTTGACATTATGTTCTCTTGTTCTCCTCCAGCAGTTCGTTTATGCGTAGTGGTTCTCCCAGTCGTGTATAGTCATGTTATCGTATTGATTGTTCTTTTTTCTGTTTATATCTTGTATTTATTTTAGTGCATGATAAATTGTTAGATAGGCATATTTCTATGTATCTTGCTATGTCCCTTGAGGACCTAATGATCTCTTCAAGTTTAGTGATTGCGTGGAGTTAGTTAGCAGAGCAGGATGGTAGTTAATTATGATGCACTTGCAGGATCCAGGTATTGTTATTACATTTATTATCTGCTCGTGCTTTCATTCCTTATCATGATATACTCTACTTGTTGGTTTACTTTACGGACTCATGATATTCTTCGAGTCTAATCGGACATGCATGATAGTGGGCTGCAGACCACGACCCATAGTGTTTATTCATGTTTTATATTCATATTGCGGATTGAGATATAGTTTTGCCTTGCCTTGATTAGGCATATTATCATAGTCCAGACAACATTTACGTATTCGAGTTGGGCTGGAGTTCGCTTGATACGTAGCTGGCTTGCTCACGAGCTCGTGTCCGAAAAGTGTGTGCGGGTCGTGACACCTAGCATAAAAAGATCTAACCTACATAGCCACACACACACTCAACCACTCTTTTCATATTTTAAATACACAACCTTCACACTCATCCTCTCAAATAAACCCACACAGCCACCCTCCATGGCCGAAAGTTCCCCCTTCCAGTCTCTTTCTTCTTCTTCTTTTTCTTCTTCCCCTCCTTAACACTCTACCATTCTCATTTCCTCTAAATTTAAAATCCCCTTCTCCTTCATCATCATCATCTTCTTTTTCTTTCCATTGTGCTTTTTGATGTCTAGACCGCTGCTCCGACCTGGCCCCCTCTACACAGCGACAACTAGGGGGTGTCCCTCCATCGGCCACCAGCCTACGTATGCAGCCCACCAACCATCGCCCCCTACGCTCGACAGAAGGCCCACAACAACAACTAGGTACTTTTGTTGATGATGTTGCCGCGTTCTCCCTATCGAACGACCCTACCTTCGGCTGTCACGCCCCGAGTCGACAAACCGTTCATCCCCGGTAGTTTTATGCTGAATCGATCGTCCTCGCTAAGGTATGATGCCGTACGAGTCTGGAGTTGCACTCGTATAAGGCAAGAACGTTACGTTTGATCATTATATTGAAATACTAAGTTAAAACTTCACAAATCACATCAGAATTGAACACGCAGTTTAGAAAGATAGAAATATGCTTTTCATTCATAGCTTGCAACGAAGTACAAGTCGTAATTACATTGGATGCCGTTGCAGCTACATTGATTGAAACAAAAGAAATATACTCACAAGCTGCCTGAACTAATACTTGTCGTTCCATACATTCGCCCCTTTATACATAAGCCTTCGATGAATTGGCTTCAAAATACTTCAGAATAGGAAGAGCTTCAAAATGCCTCTCCACACTTCAGCTTCAGTTTAGAGCTCCCGCAGCACCTGGGGAGTTGGGGAGGGGGTTAGCACACTTACTAAGTGGACGAGACGAACCTACTCATCTAAACCGACTCTGATTGTTAAGGTAGGCATGCTTTAGAGTTTTCCTTCTATTTAGAACTAAATGAATTTAGTTCATATCGATAGCCATCTTTGAAGTAATAAAGCATACAGTAAAATATAACGATTTATCAAAATTCTTACCACAGCTGTGCTCGTCCCTGTATAAAAATAGAGATAATATTTACTACCTGTATAAGACAATAGGTGAGTATGCTACTATCTTATATGTGCGGTTACACACCACATTGGACTATCTCAATGGAATTTTGGCCCGTTCAGTCTAGGTTGCAAGCCTGACTGACGGTCCCGTAATGCATCAGTGCCGAAGCACGATATTCATTTCCCCAGGGTCGATTCGATACCGATGCCTCGGATACCGATTTGAGGAAAATCAAACTTGTGCACAAGCTGCCCATGATCATGCCAATGCGTGAACAGTTTAATATATGCAAACAGATTTGTATAGCACGGACAGTATTGAACGACATTATTATTTCTCCTAACTCATGCAACGATTAATTTTCTTAAAAGTCGTACTTCCTATTTAGCGTCCCATAGGCACCAAATTGCCTGAGGCATCATAAGCCACAATCGACATTTCATATTATTTTGCAGCACGTGAAATAGTCTATCTTAGAACCTTAAACTTTCTCGTTTTGGTGCGAAACATATCTTTTCAGAGTAGATTACTCTAAATCGATACATTTTTTCGAGTTCTTGATCTTAGTGGATTGGCATGCATTTAACTTGGCATCGTCGATTTGAATAAGTTCGAGGCAAAGAAATTTTGTTTGCGGGACAGAGTAGAAAAGAAGGGGTCGAATCACCCACCAAGTATTTTGATCGTGCCGACCGTCGAAGTGCTTCGCAACATTCAAGCTTTAGTTATGCGAGCTCCTGTAATGGCACCAACACTTAGTCAGAATTTCTTCTTTAATCGTTCGTTTCGAAATTCGTAGAATGTATTCAGAAAACGACGCAAAAACACATTCATCAAAACCAAGCGGCAAAAGCTCCAAGAAAACCATACAGCAGTCTGGTCCCGTCGAAGGGACTCTTGTATAGAGCTCACACACCGAGAAGCAGCCTGCTACATCTAGGACTTATTCCAACAGAAGCCGTTCTATTAATTGGATCGATTCTCGTAACATTCGTCCAAATCGATTTGATCGATGCCGCAAGGTGTTATCATTTACCAAGCTCATCGATCGAGTCAGATGGCCATCTAAGTTCCCGACCGATCTGACTCGGTGCCAGCATATTACGGAGTCCGCCGCCTATCAGAAGCGGGGTACTACAAAATATACCACTAAGAAAAAGTTTCGTACTGAAACTTAAGAACAAGGGTCTGACCTTAAATTAGGCAAACAACGAAGGGTACTTCTCCTTCATCTACGCCTCCATTTCCCACTTTGCCTCTTTAACTGAATGGTTCCGCCAAAGCACGCCGACCAAGGACAACGATCGATTTCGTAATACCTTTTCCTTACGGTCTAAAATTTGAATAGGCTCCTCCGAGTAAGACAAGTCAGTACGTAGCTCCAACTGATCGAATCTAATCACGTGAGTTGGATCATACATGTATTTTCAAAGTTGTGAAACATGGAAAATATCGTGCACATCAGCCAAGGCAGGAGGTAGTACGATCCGATAAGCAACCGTTGCAACTCGCTCGATGACCTCGAAGGGGCCTACAAATCTCGGGCTCAATTTGCCTTTAACGCCGAACCGCATCACGCCACGCATGGGCGTTACTTTCAAAACACTTGGTCCCCAACCAAAAATTCTAACGGTCATCGACGAAGATCTGCGTAGCTCTTTTGTCGACTTTGCGCGATACATAGTCTATCTCGGATCAAGCGGACCTTTTCGACGACCTGCTCCACCAATTTCGGTCCGAGCACTTGTCGCTCTCCGACTTCATCCCAGCATATTGGAGAGCGACACTTCCTCTCGTAGAGCACTTCATATGGAGCCATCTGAATGCTCGACTGATAACTGTTGTTATACGCAAACTCCGCAAGCGGCAAATACGTATCCCAACTAGTCTTTAGATCAATCGCACGCAGATTTAACATATCCTCTAAGATTTGATTTATTCGCTCCATCTGACCATCTGTCTGGGGGTGGTATGCAGAACTAAAATTTAGTTTGGTCCCTATCGCCGCTTGCAGGCTCGTCCAGAAATGTGATAGGAATCGCCCGTCTGTGTCTGAAATTATTGTGGCCAGTACTCCGTGTAGTCGAACAATCTTGTCGATATAGATTTGCCCTAACTAATCGATGCTCCATCCTACTTTAATTGTGATAAAATAAGCCAACTTGGTCAATCTATCAACAATGACCCAAATCGCATCATTCCCCCACAGCGTCTTCGAAAATCCCACAATGAAATCCATCGAGATGTTGTCCCACTTCCACTCGGGAATGGCGAGGTTCTGCAGCTGTCCGCCTGGCCTTTGGTGTTCTGCCTTCTCTTGCTGACACACCATGCACTGTGACACGAAAGTAGCCACGTCTTTCTTCATGCCGTGCCACCAAAAGTTTGTGCACAAGTCCTTATACATCTTGGTGCTTCCAGGATGTAACAAGTACTTCGCATAATATGCCTCCATCATAATTTCTTTTCTGAGTTCGACAATTTTAGGAATGTAGAGCCTTCATTTTAGTTGTATTGTTCTGTCTCCGTCTTCCGCAAAGTCAGTCGCCCTTCATGTTGAAATCGGCTCGTGCATCTTCTTTAGGAATGAATCGTCTTTCTGTGCGATCTTTAGTTTACTAAGCAGGCTCGACCCTACCTTCAACTGAGCTAGGTGCAGATATCGATACTCAATTTCGAGTTCGATACCCATCGCTTCAAGTTCTCGCCGTATCTCATTATTTAGGGCCAGTGATCCCATAAACATTCTGCTCAGCGCGTCGGCTACGACGTTTCCCTTGCCCAACATATACTCGATCGTTAGCTCATAATCTTTTATGAGTTCGAGCCAACGTCGCTGCCATAAATTGAGTTCTCGTTACGTAAACAAGTATTTCAGGCTTTTATGATCTGTGTATATTCTGCAAGCCACACCATAGAGATAGTGTCGCTAGAGTTTCAATGCAAACATGATTGCCTCCAATTCTAGGTCATGCGTCGGATTGTTTTTCTCGTGATGCTTCAACTGCCATGAAGCGTAGGATATGGCTTTATCTTTCTGCATGAGTTCGCACCCGAGGCCAGTTCCCTATGCGTCGCTGAATATCTGAAAGCCTTCTGGACCATCTGGAAGTGCAAGGATCGGAGCAAAGACGAGCCGTTGCTTCAACTCTTGAAAGCTGGATTCACAGTCGTCACCCCATTCAAATACGACTCCCTTCTGGGTGAGGCGAGTCAGAGGCGACGCTAGTTTTGAAAAGTTTTGCATGAATCTTCGGTAGTAGCCTGCTAAGCCCAAGAAACTCCGAATGTCGCTAGTCGAGGTAGGTCGTTTCCAATATACCACCGCTTCAATCTTCTTTGGGTTCACCACGATGCCTTCGGCATAGATTACATGTCCGAGGAATGTCACACTACTCATCCAGAACTCGTATTTACTCCGCTTGGCATATAATTTGTTTTTATGCAGAGTCTGCAATACCGTCTTCAAGTGTTCTGCCTGCTCTTCTCGATTTTTTGAGTAGATAAGGATATCGTCGATGAACATGACTACAAATTTATCAATTTGGGGTCGGAAGACTCGGTTCATCAGATCCATAAAAGCGGTTGGGGCATTCGTCAAATTGAACGGCATGATTAGGAATTCATAATGACTATATCGAGTGTGGAAGGCAGACTTCGATAAGTGATCGGACTTGATCTTCAACTGATGATAGCCTGAATGAAGATTGATTTTTAAAAATATTGATGCGCCTTGCAGTTGGTCAAACAAGTCATCAATTCGTGGCAAGGTGTCACACCCCAGAACCAGAATACTGAAGAGCAGGGACGGACACAGCCAGCTACGTATATTGAAGTGCAACCCACCTTGCTATATGGTCACGGCTGTCTTGATACATGAGGGTTTAACTACAAGCCGTCAGTCTCTTATGGTCATGAACAAGCCTATTGTCTCAATCTCAATCAAATAATAGCAGTTACAAAATGTCAGAGCACCAAATATACAATATTAAGGCGTCCCATACATTATATATTTGGATGATCATGAAGCTAGTCATACAAAATGTGAAGACTAGCAAGAGTTTCAGTCATACATGATCAACCCTAGGATTTGTTAATCATGCTACAGCCCGAAGGCAGACAGTAAGTAAAGTGCAAGCGAGCTAACACGTGCTCGTTGGCTAAACGCCTCAAAAGAATACTTTTACAATAGAGTGGGAGAGCCAAAATATAACCCACTCGTTGCCAGGATTACGCCTGGTGGTCACCATCTGGCTGGAAGGTAGAAAGATCCTCTGGAGCTGCTCCGATATCTGGCCACGCAAAACCAGCTGGGTCAGATCCCAGAAAGAGTAAGTGCCACAAAGGAGGCTTCACTTAAGAACTAAAACCAGTATATCAGAACAAAATGAAAAAGGTAAATAAGACATGAATCTAAATAGAGCAATAAATGACAAGAAGGTGAGAAATTATTCAGGTCAGTATAAAAAGGGTAAGCATGAAAAATCATGTTCCAAGATAGCCATGTACTGGAACAAGAAAAGACTTAGACTCCATCCATCATTCACGGCCAAGCAATAAATACGGCTTGATACTTTAACTAACTAGGGTTATCACAGGCCTAGTTACTAGCAAGATGCAATGAGATCGTTCCAACAGCCACAAGCCCTGCAGACCATCCAGGTTATTCGGACGCAATTAGGGGTTGAGTTCATGTGGGTACATCGTCCAGGAAATGTATGTACCCTTAAGTAGCTTGAAGGGTGCAACACATGACAGTGTGCTAGAAATGTGCCCTACTCGACGATAGGCTACAAATCCTATAATGGGGCGCCCAGATAACGGGATTGCCTGTAGCTGGGAAATCTCTTCATGACTACTGGATTATTCTAGTTCTTAGCCTTAGTCAGTTTAAGTAGGTACCCCTGACCGTGGTACTCAGGGATCCTTGCCCTAGACATGATGCAAGACAGTACTGGTTCATTTGTACAAACACAATCATCCATGGTGTCGAAGTCATTCATTCATGTCATGTCATGCTAGCCGTCGCAACAACATTCAATAGTTCCTATCATGCTTGCTTGTCATGTCATGTCATGTCAATTACTTGTTATACCATGCCGTAAACAATTATCATTCCAGTCATATCAATCAATCGTGATTATAACAAAAGTGCAAGAACATAACAAGGCAACGGAGTACGCCAAAGGGGCTCAAGACTCTACGCTAGCGAACCTCTACGCTAGGCTAAGGGGCCCCGAGCGTAAAAATGGCTTTACGCGGGCAAGAACAAGGCAAGATAGCTTTACGCGAGCAAGGCTACGCGCGAGCAAGACTCTACGCGAGCGAGCACACCACGCTAGCGGGACTCTACGCGAGCGAGACCCGAGCGAGACCCGACGCTAGTGGGTGTAGCCCCTGCGTAGAGTTCGAATGAACTCGGCGTAGAATAGACTACGCTGGCATGCAATACGTGAGCGTAAAGGGAGACACTACGTAGGCACATTAAAACGTGTGCGTAAAAGGGTAACACTACGTAGGCACGTTAAAACATGTGTGTAAAAGGCTCGTCTTCTCCCCCAAGGTCGAGATAAGCAGCCCTGGGTCTCAAAACTCAAGGAACCCCTTTTCGGCCAAGGCTCGATGGAAGCCAACAAGCGTAAAATCAAAATTTCTACTACATGGAACTCTAAATCTTCGAAAACAACCAAGTTTGGAAGATCAAAACCATGAAGACTAAAATTGCTAGAACTTAGATCTACATGAAATGAACCATGGGAGTTAAAAATGCGAAGTACTAAAGTGTCTTAGAATCTTGTGAGGAAGACAATAGAACAGCAAAAATTGAGTTCCTCCATGAAGCAAGTTGTACTTGCCTAAGCTCTTGGTAGGTGGAGAGAGTTAATGGAGGAAGAAGAAGAGGAGTAAATGAGAAATGAATGAAGAGAGAGAAGGATTGTTGGGTTAATAAATAGGAGATGGTGATAGGTAGGGGTTTGCATGCTAACCCAAACCGAACCCAACCAAGCCGAACCCAACCAAACCCGATGCATGCCAAGGCCAAGATAAACCACACAAACCAGGAAATGCTAACTAACCCATGCCAAATACAAAACGCAAGGCTAGCCAGTCAGGACATATCAAAATATGGGTCTAAGATACGTACACGTATACCAAAATACGTATAACAAAATCCGAGGGTGACAACTCTACCCACCTTAAAAGAATTCCGTCCTTAAAATTTAGTCAAGAGGCTAGAGATGTCGAGTAAGCTATACTAATCACAAGCAAGTTATAACTAGGCAATCAATCAAGCAATCATTCATGCAAGCAAGGAATTAAAACATAGGCATAAGAAAGACATTATACCTTACGAGTCAAACAGATCAGGATATCGCGATCGGATATCATTCTCACGCTCCCATGTTGACTCATCCAAAGAGTGATGACCCCAAGCAACACGGACTAACTTGATAGTCTTGTTCTTTTGTATCTTCTCTCTTCGGTCCAATATGGATACTGGTCTCTCCTCATACGAAAGGTTGGTACCAACAATCAATTTCGAATGATCAAGGATATGACTCAGATCCGGAATATACCATCGTAATTGGGATACATGGAAGACATCATGTACCTCACGTAACGATGGTAGAAGAACGAGACGATAGGACACATCAACTACTCGCTCTAGAATGTCGAACGGTCCTATATACCTAGGACTAAGCTTTCCCCATACGCTGAAATGAATGACGCCACGGGTAGGCGAGATCCTAAGGAATACATGGTCGCCGACAGAAAACTCAAGGGGTCGCCGATGAGAATCGGCCCAATGATGCTGGCGATCTTGTGCAACTCGAAGATGATCTCTAACTTACCTGACCACATCAATAGCCCGTGTTATCATCTCCGATCCAAGCATCTGCCTCTCGCCTATATCATCCCATGCTAACGGGGATCTGCACTTTCTGCCATACAATGCCTCGAAAGGTGCCATCTGGATACTGGCCTGGAAACTATTATTATAGGAAAATTTCACAGGATGCAGGCGATCTTCCCACGAACCACCAAAGTCAAGTGTACATGACTGCAACATATCTTCAAGAGTCTGGATCGCACGTTCTGACTGACCATCTGTCTGTGGATGATAAGCTGAACTGAACTTGAGATGAGTCCCCAATCCTTTCTGAAGACTCTGCCAAAAGTGCGATGTGAATCTCGAATCTCTGTCGTACATAATACTGACCGGTACTCTATGCAACCTGACTATCTACCTAAGGTACATCTCTGCAAGCTGATCTGTCGAGTGACAAACCCTGAAAGGTAGAAAATGAGCTACCTTAGTTAGTCTGTCGACTATAATCCAGATAGCATCCCTCCCGGCTGGGGATCTAGGAAATCTAGTTACAAAATCTATGGTAATGTGCTCCCATTTCCTTTCTGGGATCGGTAAAGGTTGAAGAAGTCCAGCCGATCTCTGATGTTCAGCTTTAACTTATTGGGAAACTAAACATCGAGAGACAAACCGGGCTATCTCCCTCTTCATGCCATTCTACCAAAAATGCTGCCGGATATCACGATACATCTTCATACCGCCCGAATGAATCGAATACTGAGAACTGTGAGCTTCTGTCATGATCTCCTGTCTGATATCACCACTAGGTACACAAAGATGCCTCCCATGTTGAAGTGTATCGTCCTCATGGATACATAACTCTGGTCTTTGCCCTGCTACACATTCTGTCCTAAGCCGCCGAAGCTTAGAATTGTTTGCCATTAAAATTGTTTGATTGAAAACTTTAATACAAACAGAACAGTGTTACAATGTAGGACTTAGATGTAGTCCTAGGAGTACACTTTTGTTTAAGCTAGGTCCTTAGTGCCAATGGAGCGAGTGGTAATGCGTTGACTCCGTTGACCGGCTAACGACGGTTATCGGTTCTCTGAAGGCGTGGATTGCTCTGGGTGCTGGAGCTTGCTGAGAGGAGGAAGACGTTGAGTGTCTGTATCTGCCTCTCTGATGATTCCTTGTATGTTCATTCTGGATTCTGTGTGTGTGTGAAGGAGAAGATTCCTCTATTTATAGTTTTGCAGGCTGGCTGCTCATGCGCGCATGTAGGATGCGCCGGTGTGTGGGGACGCCACGTGGAGGTTGCTGATGGAGGCGCGTAGATGATGCACCCTGATTGAGGGGGAGAACTCTTCATACTGCTGTTGTGAGCCGCCACGTAGCAGAGGAGAAGATCTTTCTGTTGCTGAAATCTTGGACGAGTTGAGTCAAAGGACACGTGTCATCGACCCATGGCTCGAAGATCCCGGATTTGGTGGGGGGTAGTGATCTGGTGAGCTGCGCCTTGATTGGGCGCAGGAGGAGGTTGCGGCTCATAACCTTTAGGAGTTACAAACCATTTAGGGCGTATGGCTTTTAAGGCGCATGCAGGTGACCTTCCTTCTGTCTTTCGGGATCAGAGATCAGTCCGGGGCGTATGGCTTTTGAGGCGCATGCAAAGCTTCAACTGGAGACTCTTCTTCTGTCTTTAGGGATCAGTGAAGGGTCTGAGGCGCATGGCTTTTGAGGCGCATGCTGGTTTGGACGCATGGCCGTAGAGGCGCATGGCGATTTGGACGCATGGCCATAGAGGCGCATGCGGATGGCCACGTGGCAGTAGCCGTCGGAATAGAGTCATGATGATGCTGACGTTGCCGACGCTTCGTTCTCTGAAAAAAGCCTGTTCAGACTTTGGGAAGCGTGCTGCCAACTCTGGTGTCAGTTCAGCATTTAATGTTTGTGACGTTCGATGGACAGCTGAGTGGGCACATTGGTTGGTGTTCCACTCGGCATGGAGATGTGAGGGAGGGCGCATCCTCTGTGATGCACCGGGTACTATAGGGCACGTCTGTGTGACACGCCTGATGCTGGAGGGCGTGTCCATGTGATGTGCTGTTTGGCTGGCGCATCCGACATGTCCTTTAATGATGCGGCTGTCTCGCTCCTCGAGTGCTATAAATAGCCGTTTGGCTGAATTCGAGGCGTCCGGTTCATCCATTTAATGCAAATTCATTGCACAGAATTCGGAGAGTCATCCACTTGGCGCGTGGGTTTGATTTGCCCGGCCTATAAATAGTGGCATGGAGAGAAGGTTTGCTCCTCATTCCCTCACGTACTTCCAACATGAACTTGGATATGTGGGTGCATTCTGTTGACGAAGTGCTCCCGAGGGTAAAGATGAGACGTCGTGTTGTCTTCGATGCACTTGAAGGTGACTGTTACATCCAAAAGACGGAGTCGAGGGCTTCTGAGGCAGGCGGAAGGTGCCTGTTGCATCCAAAGATAGGGATGTTCGGGCCTCGTCTCCGTTGTTCCGGAAGAGCCGTAGATCGGAATGGTGGTGCTAGGCTCTCTCTTCCTTCAAAGTGGGTGCCGCCCACTTTGATTGTGTTGAAAGCTCCTTGTGCCATGATTTCGATCACGGTCTTCCTTGGTCTTTGGAGGCTCTTTCGAAGCCTCCCCTGGCCACAGCATTTGCGGTGCTCTTCTCTTCCTTGGTTCCAGCCAGAGGGTTAAATGCTTTGCTTGGCGAAGCACTTATCAGGTGAGCCTGGCTGGAAAAGCGGCACATAATTGGGCTTTGCTCGGCCAGGTGAGCCTGGTTGGAAGAGTTGCTCATAACTGAGCTGCTGAAGGGATGCACATAACTGAGCTGGATGCACATAACTGAGCTGCTGAAGAGATGGTAGGATACGCCTGGCTGGAGGTGCATGACATCTGCTGCGCCTGGCTGACAGCGCATGGTGACTGCTACGCCTATCGGAAGGCGCATGGTGGTTGCTGCGCCTATCTGGAAAGCTGTTGGCTGTAGATCTAGGATCCTTCCTTTGTAGAAATTCTCCTTTGTACAACCTTTTCTAGACATGTAATAGACTTTTATATATATAAATAAAAAGTCCTTCTTCGAATGTCTATGGCTTATTTGATTAGCTGTCTGAGTTCTGGCGCATATAATGCCTGGCGCATGGGCTTTCTGGTTATGAAATTCCATGCTTCTACAAGACCCCCTTCAAAGTTTTCAAAACTTTTGAATAAGTTTTGGAATACTTTGAATAAGAAGCATGGAGGTCAGGTTGGGCGCATGCTTGTTCGGGCGCATGCTCCTTTCAGTTGATGATGATGACGCCTTGGTAACCCAAAAGATTAATGATGATCTTTTGGTTGTATTTGTTGTTATCTCCTTACGGAACCCGAAGTGATGGCTGAGATTACACGTCATCGGTTCACGCGTGCGACCAAGCCCTATAAATAGGTAAGGGTTGGAGAGAGAGAGAGAGAGTTCATCTGCTCTGTGCCTTTGCTTTCTTTAGAGTTTTTTCTTCAAAACCCTAACTTTTTCTTCTCTGAGAGAATGGCTCCCAAGACTCCTCGCGGTGGTGCCGCCAAGAGGAAGGAGAAAGCGAAGGAGCCGGCGAAAGTTGTAACGGCTGACGTTCCCCGACGGCCTTGTAGGTCCAAAAAATCAAACTGCGCCTAAGTTAAATTCAACAGATTAATCAGAACGACCCTACAAACAAACGGCGCCTACTTCATCAACAAACACAGAACGCGCCTATTTCTGCATCATAGAGGCGCATTTCACAAACCGCGCTTAGCTGACGTGGAGTCATCATTACCCGACAAACACGAAGATCGAAAAGGCGCTATCATTCCTATGATGGCGCGGCGCTCGAGGAAGATATGACAGCTGTCTAAACAGATTGCGCCTACATCAAAGAACTAGGCGCTATCAACGGACTGCGCCTACTTTTGACTATATCAAGCACACTTCGCAGATTGCGCCTACTTCTATCCAAACTCAGCACACTTTGCAGATTGCGCCTACGAAGAAGGCGCAGTTCAAAACAACATCAATTCAGAGCTTACCACGTGTCCCTGAAACAGGCACACTTTGACTAATTCAACGTCTAACTACCACTCTACATGTCCAACACGTGTCCCACTAACTGTACACGACCAAGCGCATTTCAATCAAATAATGCCACGTGTCTAAAGCAGTTGGTGCACGTTCGTGATAACGGAGTGAAAACAGGCGCAGTTTGTCATATGTGCTCAAAACAGGCGCACTTCAACCAGGCGCTCTCCAGAATAACTGTCCAAAACAGTTATTTCAGAACTCTATAAATAGAGTTTCGTTTCCATTCAACACATCACGAAAAAGATCAAGAGAGATCAGAGTTTTTGTCCAAGTGCTGCTGCGTTCTTCAGAGATTCAAGTCTTCAAAGTTCACATCGTCCAAGGGATAAAGCGATCGTCATCCAGATCGGATTCCTATAGTTGTACTTTCCCAGAATTCTTGTAATATTCTTTACAAAGTTTGTAAATAAATATCATACTTTTGTTTTTGCAAACAAAATGGCGACTCTGCTGGGGACGACCTTTTCCTCTGATGAAAAGGTGACAACTCAATGTGACACGGCGTCTATCGGCTCGACACAGAAGACTTTGGTCGTGAAAGTCGACCAAACGGCCTACGAAGCACTGATTAATGCACAAAGCACTCCTCGCCGCACTACGACTTCCGTCAAGAGCAAGATTCGCTCAGTGTGGGCTCCCAAGAACTCTGCTCCTTCTCTGATGAAGAACGCTGCCACTTCTTCGGCACAACCTGCTGTTTCCAAGACACCAGTGCCTATCTCTAGCAACCTGGCGCAGTCTGTTCCCTCTTTAGGGAAACAGATTGTTCAGGCGCAATCTGCGGCCAAACATGCCAACCAGGCACAGTCTGTTCTCTCCTTAGAGAAACAGGCGCAGTCTGCTGTGTAACCATCTTTTGGCACAGTTCATGCCAAAACAACACAATCTCTGCCTCACAATCAGGCGCAGTCTATTCTCTCCTTAGGGAAACAGGCGCAGTCTGCCACCAAACCTTCTTCTGGCACAGTTTGTGCCAAATTGGCACAAGTCAAATCTTCTGCTGCTGCCAAGGCTCAATCCAATACATCTGCTGCCCTGACTAAACAGGCGCAGTCTACTCAGGCACAGTCTGCTCAGGCGCAGTCTACTCCGAATCACTCCAGAATCCAGAAACCCCAAACTGCTCAGGCGCTGTTTGCTGAGGACAGTCCTTTGGCTGTTCCTTCTTCCATTCCATCAAAAGGAAAAGGCCCCTTGGTCTTCTCCCAATCTTCCCAAGCTCAAAACTTGAAAGATAACAGAGGGAAATGCTCTTTAGCTATCCCTTCATCTCAAAACAATGGGAAAGGTCCTCTGGCCTTTTCCAAGTCTTCTTCGATTCTTATCGAGGAGGATCCAACTCATAGTGCCTCTGCACCTATTAGTACGAATATCCTCCTTAACAAGGGTTCTCGTACTAATCAGAGAGGTATTTTACCTACTCCCAAGGCAAATATTCAGGAATTGCCTAATTTGCGGATTTTACGATCCGAACAAGGCAAATTACAAGTTTCACAAACTGAGGTTCCCAGGGGCGGTTTAAATGATTTACGGGCATATCTTAATAGAAAACCCCAATCAAAACCTACCTCTGTAAAACGCAAGCATGCTAAGATCAACTTGCCTCAATATCAACCTTTAGAGGCAAGGAATCCTGACAATTACGCCAATCAGATGAGTACCTCTCTTTATACTCATGGAATCGAACGTTTACGAAATCGGAATCATGTTCCAAATGTCATCTATGAGTATATCCCTGCTACTTCTTCTCGTCCCATTGTCTCTGATCTTCGGGATCATCTCAGGCAGAAACGGAATATCACCCCCAGTTCTCCCAAACAATCACAAATTCATCATTGCAATCATCCTCACGAAGTGGTTATCAAATGTTGTTGCCAAACAACCAAACGTTCTGTCTTCGAGCGTTTGACTTTCCCTTCTGTTGATCAAAAGAGTGATGATGAAGAAGAGGTAATGTTTGCCTCCGTCAACATGACTTCCAGAGACTCTGGGGGTAGAAAATGCAAGCACGGAAAGACCCGGAGACCTAGTCAGCACTATCTTGACCGACTTAGAGAATCAGATGATGGTGTTTACCAGCATACTCGATCTCGAAGCCGAGAAACAATCGGTCAAAGGAATCTTCCTTACAGTGATCGGTCTACTTCTCATGATGGGGGTAATTCGGACTTTGCTGTCGACAGTGATGGCTCTGAACAAACTGTGTCATCTATCATGGCACGAGAAGTGACAGCATACGTCATTGAAGAACAAGATGCTTCTGGTTCTAACAATCAGAATCAAAGGATTGTTGCACTAGAAGAACAATTGAAGACTATGGCCGAAATGATGGCTAAAATGCATGATGTTATTATGGCTCAGCACACTCCACCGGTCATAACTCCTGAACCATTGATTTCTTCCACTCCTCAAAACCCTGGTCTGGGGGTACCACCTCTTCCAAACATCACAGTACCAGCTCAGGTTACTTTTAGCCAAACTGGTGCTGGGGGTGATGCTTACCATGCGGTTCCTCCTCCGGCTATTACTAATCAATCTAGCAATCCTCAATCTTCAGGGAATGCTAATGAGGCTGTTGAACAATTACGGAATCAATTTGAAGCCTATACACAAAGGGAAGGCTTACAACGGTTGGGCATTAAACAACCCTATCCCGCCGAATGGAAGAAAATGCAGTTTCCGCCAAAATACAAATTCCCCACCATTATGCAGTTCGATGGTACTTCATCTCCCAATCAGTATATTAATCATTTTGAATTGATGACTGATCCTCTTCAGCCTAATGATGCCCTTCTTACTCGGGTATTCGTCAGTTGCTTAACTGGCGCTGCTTATGACTGGTACCGAAGTCTACCAGACGGATGTATTACTTCTTTTGCTGGTTTCAAACAAATGTTCCTTGAACGATTTTATGAAGGCGTCAATGACATGACTATGTCAGCCCTCATTAAAATTAAACAAAGAAATAATGAGCCTGCTGAGCAATTTATCGAGAGGTTCCGTCGCGAAGCTCTCAAAATGCTAATGGAAACTCCATCTGCTGTTACAATTGATACTTGCAAGAATAATCTCTT
>JANAVB010033205.1:5000-12500 GCA_029216955.1 Iris pallida | reverse complement strand
AGGGAAGCGGATGGGGGCCGGCGATGCGCACCGGCCGGATGCGGAACGGCCCTCGACGGCTGGTCCGCCGCTCGGCTCGGTGCGCGGACCGTTGCGGGCTGCGCCGGCGGCCCAAGCCCGGGCGGACGATCCCGCCCGCGGACATGCCGCCGGCGCGGCCGGGGACGCAGCGCGCGCCGTCTCGGCGTGCCCCTCGCGGTGGCACCAGCGCGCTCCTGGCACCGGCCTGCGGGCTCCCCATCCGACCCGTCTTGAAACACGGACCAAGGAGTCTGACATGCGTGCGAGCCGACGGGTTCCTAAACCCGGAAGGCGCAAGGAAGCTGATGGGCGGGATCCCCCTCGCGGGGTGCACCGCCGACCGACCCCGATCTTCTGTGAAGGGTTCGAGTGGGAGCATGTGTCACGCCCCGATTCCGTCGAATCGATAGTCGTCCCCCGGGCGTGATGCCGTGCGAACCTAATTTGCGATCGCACAAGGCCAAGTCATAAGGTAATCCGAGACACGAGATCTAAGAGAGTACGCAGACAAATTGATGCACACAATAAGTAAAGGAAACTTCGAATCTTTATTGATAATGAACATCTTTTTACAGACTCCGACACAAGACTCATTGCCGCGCGGGCTACAACATGACTCGATTACAAAAGAGTGCCGATGAGATAGCCGTTCCATACATTGCACACATCCCTCAATATACACAAGTACTCCATTGACCTGGATGGGAGGGACGCTGAGTCATTTTCCTTGGACTGTCGAGAGCCTTCAAAATGTGGAGTCGCTGAGAGATAGTCTTCGACGCACGGCCGAAGCTTCAAAAGTCACGAACGTCGCCTTGCTAGTTGGCGCGTCCTTCCTGGTTCGCGGGACCTGCAAAGAGCGAGGATCAGCACGATACACATGTACTGGCGAATGGCTAATTAAATCCAAGCTCTGCATTTGATTCAAGAAATTTGTAAACATGTTAGCTAGTTAGTTCAATGATCTTTCTAACCATCCTGTTCGTTTTGCATGTTAACATGTTTGGCGGCAAGCATATGAAATTGTATAACATTGAGCAACTATCTAAATCATCCCGTGCCATGTGCGTTTGTTAAGCAGTGTGAAGGGTGTGGAGGCCACTGGCAATTTCAAGCCATCGCGGACATATAGCTGAGTTAGACGGTGACCCTTTCGCGTCGGGTAGCGAGCCCTGTGTGAAAGTTCCCGCATAACTCGCGCCGATGAAGGGCTGGCGCTTACTATACACTCGTTCCTCCCGGGCCGAATCGGTCCCTTGGCCTAGGTAACCGTTCGAGGAAACTACACCTTGTCGACAAGTTGTCCAATGACCGTTTTCCTTTGAACTTAGTTGATTTGGTCATTTAACCGTATCGTTGCGATAAACATTAATTGATTCATTCATTGGTTTGCATAGACCAAGTATAATTGCATAGGGAAGCATGTTTTCGATTTCCAGAACCGGCAGTTCGTTAACAAGTGTTTCATGAAGTATCGTGGCACGATTTCATTGATTCTATGATATTATGACAAGCTTTTAATTTACTTCACATATTGAGTTTTGAAGTAGAGGGACGGGACGAAGAAGGTCAGCCACTCGCCTTAGCTTGCTTCAAGCGAGCGACCGGTTGGCTGCGCTGTCGTCGCCTACGCGATCACCTGCAATCGCATAAGCAACTGATTAGAACACTGTGTATTTCAAAGAATTTCGATATGAATGCGAGCTCGAAAACGCGTCACGAAAAACCCATCGAAAGCATTCACAAAAACGAAAGCCAAAGCCAATTCAAGTGCGGCATGAAAACCAGAGCAACGGGAGGTCTCTCCCGACTCAGCCGCAGAGCCAATCCTCGAGGCGCAACCCGCTGAATATGGGACTTGGTTCCGAAGAAGCCATTCCATAACGTGGAATGGATCTTAATTCAACCGTTCCCGTTCGATCGACTCGGCCGATTCCGACCTATCGGTCCCGACCAAATCGATAGCGACAGTGTTCCTTTCTCGCGCACCCCGTGGACGGAGACGGGGCACGATGTAGGGACGGGGCACTACACCATAACCAACTAATAAAAAGTTTCGTCCTCGAAACTTTAAAGATGAAACCTACCTCTACGAGAACAATGAAGGGAATTTATCCTTCATCTCCGATTCAAGCTCCCACGTCGACTCTTCGACCGAGTGGTTCTTCCAGAGGACGCGGACCAGAGGGATCGCTCGATTGCGCAGCAGCTTATCCTTGCGTTCTATGATTCGAACTGGTTCTTCAACGTAGGATAAGTCAGACTTTAGCTCCAGCTGGCCAAAATCCACCACGTGGCTCGGGTCGTGCACGTACTTCCGCAATTGAGAGACATGGAAGACATTGTGAACACCTTCAAGCGCCGGTGGTAGGGCAATTTTATAGGCCACTGGCGCGACCCGTTCAAGTATTTCGAACGGCCCAACGAATCTCGGACTCAGCTTTCCTTTCGCGCCGAACCGACTAACTCCCCGCATGGGCGACACCTTGAGGAATACGTGATCGCCTACTTGAAACTCGAGTGGTCGACGATGAATGTCCGCATAGCTTTTCTGGCGACTCTGTGCGGTCTTTAATCTTTCCCGAATGAGCTTGACCTTTTCCACAGTCTGTTCTACCAGCTCCGGGCCGAGTATCTGCCGTTCCCCGACTTCATCCCAGCAAATAGGAGATCTGCACTTCCGGCCGTACAAGGCTTCATACGGCGCCATTTGGATGCTGGATTGGTAGCTATTGTTGTATGCAAATTCCGCCAGCGGTAGGTGGACGTCCCAGCTTGATTTGAAGTCGATAGCGCAGAGCCGTAGCATGTCTTCAAGAATCTGGTTGACGCGCTCCGTTTGGCCGTCGGTCTGAGGATGGTAAGCTGAGCTGAACTGCAACTTGGTTCCCAGCGCCGACTGAAGGCTACTCCAGAATCGCGACATGAACCGTGAATCCCGATCAGAGACGATGGATACTGGAACTCCGTGCAGCCGTACTATCTCGTCAAGATAAATCTGCGCCAGGCGATCAACGCTCCAAGTAACTTTGATGGCGATAAAGTGCGCTGACTTGGTTAATCGATCGACGATGACCCAGATGGCGTCGTTCCCCCGTGGTGTCTTCGGCAGGCCAACAATAAAATCCATAGTGACATGATTCCACTTCCACTCGGGAATAGCGAGGTTCTGCATCTCCCCGCCCGGTCGCTGATGCTCAGCTTTCACCTGCTGACAGGCCATGCATTGCGACACGAAGAGCGCCACATCTCTCTTCATCCCGTGCCACCAAAAGGTCGTGCGGAGGTCCTTATACATCTTGGTACTGCCTGGATGCAAAGTGTATTTCGCATAGTGCGCCTCCGCCAGGATCTCCTTTCTGAGTTCTGAATCGTCTGGAACGCATAGCCTACCCTTCAACCGAAGTACGCCGGTTTCGTCTTCCGCAAAGTCGGTCGTCCTGCCTGTCGAAATTAGCTCTCGCACTTTCTTCAGGTATGAATCGTCCGCCTGAGCGGTCTTGATCTTATTCAGCAAGCTCGGCTCTAACTGCAACTTTGCCAACTGCACGTTCCGGAATCTGACTCGGAGCTCGATGCCCATCTCTTCTAGGTCGCGTAGCAGTCGAGGGTCGATGGATAACGAGGCAAGGTACTTCCGACTCAAAGCGTCCGCCACAACATTTCCCTTTCCCGGCGTGTAGTCGATAGTCAAGTCGTAATCCTTGATTAGTTCCAGCCAACGCCTTTGCCGCAAGTTCAGCTCCTTCTGCGTGAATAGATACTTGAGGCTCTTGTGATCGGTATAGATCGTGCACGCCACACCATAGAGATAGTGGCGCCACAATTTCAACGCAAACACAATCGCCGCTAACTCCAGGTCGTGCGTGGGATAATTTTTCTCGTGCGGCTTTAGCTGTCGGGACGCAAAAGATATCACCTTGTTCCGCTGCATCAGCACGCACCCCAAGCCCTGACCGGACGCGTCGCTAAATATCTGGAAACCCTCAGTCCCTTCTGGAAGTGCGAGTATCGGGGCCGAGACGAGCCTCTGCTTCAACTCTTGGAACGCAGCTTCACAGTCGTCTGACCATTCAAAGGCGACTCCTTTCTGGGTGAGGCGAGTCAGAGGCGATGCGATCTTCGCGAAGTCTTTCACGAAGCGTCGGTAGTATCCAGCTAGGCCAAGGAAACTTCGAATCTCGCCGACGGACGCTGGCCGCTTCCAATCGACAACGGCTTCAACTTTCTTTGGGTCGACTGCAATGCCTTCAGCAGAAATGATGTGTCCGAGGAATGCGACGCTGCTAAGCCAGAATTCACATTTGCTTCGCTTCGCGTATAGTTGATTTTCTCGAAGGGTCTGAAGCACGGTCCGCAGATGCTCAGTATGCTGCTGCTTATTCTTCGAGTAGACGAGTATATCGTCGATAAAGACCACTACGAACTTGTCGAGGAAGGGTCGGAACACCCGATTCATTAAATCCATGAAGGCAGCAGGGGCGTTCGTTAGGCCGAACGGCATTACCAGGAACTCGTAATGGCCGTATCGAGTGCGGAAGGCAGACTTCGGCACATCGTCCGGCTTGATCTTGAGTTGATGATAACCCGAACGCAGATCAATTTTAGAGAACACCGTGGCTCCTTGGAGCTGATCGAACAGATCATCTATGCGGGGCAGGGGATACTTGTTCCGGACGGTGGCTTTATTCAGCTCGCGGTAGTCGATACAAAGACGCATAGAGCCGTCCTTCTTCTTGACAAATAGTACGGGCGCTCCCCACGGCGAGACGCTGGGTCGGATGAATCCCTTGTCGAGCAATTCCTGTAACTGCACCTTGAGTTCTTTAAGCTCTGCAGGGGCCATTCTGTACGGGGTCTTCGAGATCGGTCGAGTGTCGGGGAAGGTATCGATAGTGAACTCAATCTCTCGATCGGGCGGCATGCCGGGCAACTCGTCCGGGAACACATCGGGGAATTCTGCCACAACGTCGGTCTGACCCGCGTTTGCACTATCCTGTCGCATGTCTCGAACGGAAGCCAGATAGCCTTCGCACCCGGAATGCAGCATCCGTCGAGCAGATATCGCAGAGATCACCATGCAGGTCGGCGACGCCTCACCACACGAGTAGCAGAATTCAGGCACCCCCGGTATGCGGAAAGTGACTTTCTTCTCAGCGCAGTCTATGGTTGCGTTGCACGGACCGAGCCAATCCATCCCCAGAATGATATCGTAGTCCTTTATATTTAGAACTATCGCATCGAGACTGACCTTTTGACCACCTATACAAATGATTCCGTCTCCACAGACTAAACTCGCAGCTAGTGGCATGCCCGACGGGATGTTAACAGTAAGCTCGAGACCGAGCGGTGTCAGGGGAAAATTGTGCTCGGCGGCAAAGTCCGCCGATATGAAACTATGCGTGGCACCTGAATCAAACAATACACGAGCAGGTTTATTATTGAATTGCAGTATACCTGTCACGACTGTGTCAGATGCATAGACTTCGTCTCGGGTCATGGCGTAGACATGGCCCTGAGCATTAGGGCGACGGTCTTGGCTATTCTGGGGTGCGGTCGGTGGAGCCCGAGGTGCTTGGCCTCGGTTCTTCTTCGGGCAGTCACGTACGGTATGGTCGGCTCGGCCGCACCCGAGGCACGTACCGTTCTTCAGTCGGCACTCGCTGATCAAGTGTCCCTCCTTGGCGCAGAAAGTGCAGACCACTCGATCCTTCGTCTGGTTGCCGCTTCCGTTGCCGCGATTTTGACGCTTGTGTGCGTTGTTGCCTCCCGCATTACTATGGCGTTTGTTATTAAAGTGAACAGCGCCGGTAGTAGTAGGAGGATACTCGGACTCCAGACGGATGGCGTGGTTGAGTGCCTCGCCCATGGTTTTGTATTCGGCCACCGAAACATGCGCACGGATGGTTGATCGCAGGCCCACTTCGAATCGTCGAGCTCGGCTGGCGGTGGTAGGTAGGAAGTCCCCAGCAAATTTGGCCAGTTTGTTGAATTTGGCCGCATATTGTCGCACCGTCATGTTGCCCTGCTTTAACTGCATGAACTCATCTTCTTTCTCCTGTCGCACGGCTGCGGAAAGATATTCAGTCTCGAACGCCTTTTTGAATGTCGCCCATGAGATCGCCGCCGTCTCGTCTTCACGTCGAATTGCCCGCTTCTGCACAGCCCACCAATCGTGCGCGTTCATTCGCAGTAGAAGTTGAGCACACGCGACTTTCTTTGAGTCCTCGACACCCAGAAGCTCGAACTTATCTTCCAGCTCCTCCAGCCAGTCGATCGCCACCGCAGGATCTTCTGTGCCGTTGAAGGAAGTGCGGCAGCTTTTGGTGAATTTTGACACGTCGAAGTTAGAACTTCTCGGTGCTGCAGGTGAAAGCACGGGCGCCTCTGGTTCAGCTTCGTTGGAACGAACCGCAGGCTGGGTCACGGCAGGTGTCATCGTTGAGTTGTTGTTGTTGCCGACGACCGACTGTACGATCTGCTGGAGGGTATTCAGCTGCTGCTGCTGCAGCTTGAATTGAGCCTCGAACCGATTTTCAAATTGAGCCTGACGAGCCTCCGCTTGCTGACGATGGAGCTCGTTTTGACGTTGCTGCATTTCAAGCATTTGCAGCATACGTTGCATCGGGTCGCCGGAAGATCCGGCTACAGTAGGCGTCATTCCCGTTGGGTTAACGGAATGCTCGGGCCTAGAAGCACTCGAGCCGCTCGAAGCGCTCGTCTCGTCTTCCGCCTGAGCTCCCGTAACTGCAGGGAAAAAGGAAGGCAACTCTCGTTAGTTTCAGAAAATGTCCTGGGTTCAGCGTATGGAACAACTCTTCTCATCGACACGAGGTCAACGGTCGGAGACTAGAATTCGACACGAGAGGCCAAGGACGTAAAGCCGTGCTCTGATACCATTATGTCACGCCCCGATTCCGTCGAATCGATAGTCGTCCCCCGGGCGTGATGCCGTGCGAACCTAATTTGCGATCGCACAAGGCCAAGTCATAAGGTAATCCGAGACACGAGATCTAAGAGAGTACGCAGACAAATTGATGCACACAATAAGTAAAGGAAACTTCGAATCTTTATTGATAATGAACATCTTTTTACAGACTCCGACACAAGACTCATTGCCGCGCGGGCTACAACATGACTCGATTACAAAAGAGTGCCGATGAGATAGCCGTTCCATACATTGCACACATCCCTCAATATACACAAGTACTCCATTGACCTGGATGGGAGGGACGCTGAGTCATTTTCCTTGGACTGTCGAGAGCCTTCAAAATGTGGAGTCGCTGAGAGATAGTCTTCGACGCACGGCCGAAGCTTCAAAAGTCACGAACGTCGCCTTGCTAGTTGGCGCGTCCTTCCTGGTTCGCGGGACCTGCAAAGAGCGAGGATCAGCACGATACACATGTACTGGCGAATGGCTAATTAAATCCAAGCTCTGCATTTGATTCAAGAAATTTGTAAACATGTTAGCTAGTTAGT
>JANAVB010033204.1:12500-33702 GCA_029216955.1 Iris pallida | reverse complement strand
TGATAAAATAGAACATCTTTTAATCCAAACATCAAACTAAAAGGAAAATCATCATCTAGACAGTTGGCTGCTGCATCACTCCGAGATCAACATCGTCCGATTGGAACTCTGGCAGCACAACTGGTAGAGCTCAGGGTCGTAATACTATTAATCAATAGCTCAGCATCATCAATGGAACCTATTGGGGGGATCCAGTCAGAAAGCAAAGTACAATTATGAAATCTAATAATTCAACTAATAATTAGAAAATTTCAATTTAAACAGTTTGAAATACTTGAACATATTTTCCGCAATTTTCCACAATTGAAAACAATATGATTTGAGTATATAATATTTATGACCGGCTTGGATTGTACAGTAGTATCCTATATACGACGACTTATCCTCGTGTGAAAATGAGTAAGCTCGCACAATTATGCAATATGAAGGTATTGGTCATAGAACACTACCCTACTCCCCCAATCCCACAATCAATAACAATCAATACTCTATGAAGAGTTCCGTGTAGCAATTGGTTTAATCTTACAATATTATAATTAATAATTAAATTGAAAAATAAACATAAACCGTACTTGCCTTGGTTTATAACTGGATTTGAAATCGGTACGAGTAAGGAATCAGACTCGTCCTCGAAATCCTACAGTTTAAGAAGTTCTGACTTAGAACCATATTTGAACCAATCTAGGTGTGCTAGTTACAATCTCTAAAATTTCCTAATCAAGTTTTATGTTATTCTATCCAAACACGCGTATCAATGCATTATAATCATTAATTTAATAAAATAAAAATCAATTTAACTTTTATTGAGAAGCTCACATTTTCCGATTATTTGGCAAAATTTTGTATTTTGTAATATATTTAAAAACTAGATTTTTCTTTAAATGAGAAAAATATGAACTTGTTTAAATAATACAAACTTATATTTTATTATTAACTAAATAGGAAAATTATTTAATTCTCTATATAAATAAATATCCAATTTATTATTCTATGCGTTTATCGATAACTAACGAAACCAGAAAAAAAACCAAAAGAAACCAAAACTAAATTACGCAATTACAGAACCACAGAGAAAGAAATAAAGACTGGGCTTATGCCCTTACAATTTATTACATAAATTAATTAAAATTATTGTTGAGCTCCGAATGCCGGGAAGTGGTCCATTAGTAGGCCGAGGCCCTGTACTCAAAATGCTATTGGCCAGTAATACGTTCTAAAATAATAATTTAATTTAAAATATAAAAATTATGCTAAGTCTCAGGCTTGGTCCTAAAATGTCATGATGTATTCTAGCTTATGCCCCAACGTCCGAAAATTTTGATTTCGTTTGCATTTTGCTAGTACCAAAAATATTATCTGAAAGCCAAACAATATCTGTTAAATGACTATAGTCAAACTCAAGAATAAACAGAAGGTTTTCAAATATTTTAAAAAATCGGGCAGCATCTCCTTTGTAATCGGAATAACCCATACTGGGAAGGTACAACCAAATATTCCAAACTTAGAATAACGCCAATACATAACCAAACTCCATCTCAAAGATTTATATATAAGAAATGAATTAACAGAGCTTAATTCCCAAATTCGAGAATCCAACTCCATATCTATCTAACTCAAAATCGGAAAAAAAAAACTCGACTATTCTACACCGAAGTTGGAATAATCAGAACCAATCCGAAAAGAAACCAGAATACTAAACCCAAAATCACAGCATGAATTCGAAATTAAATCGAAAATCCAACGAACAAATTCTGATTTAGAAACCAGAACCAACATCAACAATCGAATCCCGTATCGGGATCAAGATCGTGTCATCATCGACTCAACAAAAAGGACACAGGGACACGGAAAATATACCTCGTATGCTCGCTAGAGCTCTCAGGTAAAAAAAATAGGGAATTAGAAAACTCTACGCGAACTCGAAAAACTCCAGAACACGCGGACAGCGGGTTGCGGCTACGGAAACAGCCCGTCGGAACCCACAGGATGCTGTGGACAGCGGGTCGACGAGGACAGGGGCACGGGAAGGGTGGTCGAGATGGCGTCGGGAGGCGCTGGCCTCGGCGGAGGGCGTTGGTCGGGATCGGTGCCGGAGTCAGGGGTGGTCGGCCGGATCGAGAGGCGGCGCCGCGGCTACGGGGGACAGCGGCGGAGGGCGTCGGCCAGAGAATCACAGTAAGGGCGCGGCCAAGATCGTCGAGAGGGGCACGACTAGGTCGGCTAGGGCTTGGGAAATTTGGAAAAATGATTTTTGAGGAGTTAATGGAGATTGGAAAGAAGATGGGGTTATATCGAGGTGAGCACCTGGGGTTACGGGAGGGGAAAAGAGGATCTCGGCAGTTCGGAATAGGAGAGGTCGGCCCGGACTGCTCGGGAGCGGAAAGGAAAGGTTTTCTTTGCTGTGGTTTAGAGAAATGAGGGAGATGGAGAGTTTTAATGAGAATTGTATATTTAAAGGAAAGAAAATGGATTTCTTTTCTTTAATAATAAAAATAGAATTTATACTTATAATAATTACTGATGGACTTAAAGATTTATTTCGGAAAAAAACCGAATTTGGGTTCGAGACGGTTTCGGGTCAGGTTCGAGACGGTCAGACCAAAACTAAAAAATTCCAGAAATAATAATTTTTTTAAAAATACATTTTTTTCTAAATTAACAATTAATAATGATTATAATAATAATTTAGCTAATAAAATTATTCAATTAATTAACCGATATTTTACGGGTTTCATAGAGACTTGTTAGCGAGGGATAGAGGCGTTTGACCGGAGGAAGTCGGCATCGACGAGTTTGAAGGCTTATTTCATTGAGTTTTGACACTCAACAGGTAAATCCCTCTAAGCACTTGTTTTTTTGATTTTTCTTTTCTAGATGCATCCATATAGGTAACCCCGACCTGTGCATGAAGTTAGGTAGGTTTGTGATTTCGTTTGATAGCCGTAACGGACACGTGTCGGTCCATTGTAACGTGTTCGACGAAATGCCACTTAGAACTGAAAGTTGGTATTTTTTATTCTGTTTTCACTCATTTCTTGCTGATATTATTGAAATAACTTTCGTGAAGACGGATCTCGATTCAACATGATTTCGGTGTCCGAATCGGACATAGACATGCGTGCACGAGGCCCGTGTATGGCCCCTGCATGCCCTACTGTCATGCGTCATAACTCGACGCACAGGGCTCCGTTTCGCGTGAAATTTTATGGACGCATGGGGGTAACCTCTGCCCACTGATCCTAAATTCATAATGTTTTGGGAAGCGTGCGCGGAGAAATCTAACGCGCACGGTTCAGCCAGCACTGTGCATGTGGCTAAAAATTATCGATGACACGGCATTCGTACGCAAACACGACGCAAAGAGGACTCTTCTAGGAGCATAGACACGAAGCCCTAGACCTAATCTACCTAGGGACTTGACCACGTGGCACGATATGGCTCGTGTCGCGAGCTACGGACGTCGACACGCGCCCACGAGGCCGCACGCTGCGTGCTACAGCCCCTACAGTCTGAGTGTCATAACTCGACGCACAAGACACGAATTGGCATGAAATTTTATGGACACGTGGGGACAACCTCTGCCCATGTGCTCCTAAAATTTTATAAGATTTTGTTGAGTATTCACGAAGTTATCGCATCTGTACTGATTCGGCTGATACCGTGCAAGCGCGTACGTGACGTGCGATACGCACTGACTGGGCACGATACGGACACGGGTTCGTCCCCGTGAGTACCCGAGCACGTCACACATGTATAGACCTTCGTGTTTGCCATGTTTTGCGAGCTCTAATTGAGTATTTTGTGTTTTGGGCTTTGAGTTGGATTTTCGGGTATCGATTTATATATTTTTGAGTGGTTTTTTTGTTGAGTTTTAAATTTCTGAGAAATTAACTCATATTTTGAGTTATATGATGTTATAGATTTTGAGCTTGTTGGTATTAATCTTCAATTTACATTCAAAGGTTGCTACCATATGTTATATATAGCCTCTTTAAATTTGATGTCTCTATGTATAATATATATATTATATATATATATATATATATAAAAAATCTATAGATATATATATATATAATATATATATATATATATATATATATATATATATATATATTATATATATTTATAGCCTCTTTAAATTTGATGTCTCTATGTATATATCTATATATATATATTATATATATATATATATATATATATATATAATATTATATATATATATATATATATATATATATATATATATATATTTATATATATATAATATATATATAAATATATTATATATATATATATATATCTATTAATCTATATATATATATATATATATATATATCTATATATATATATATATAATCTATATAATATATATAATATATCTATATAATAATGTTATATGTATTTACTATTGTATAGATATAGAATAATATTGGATGTATATATAGATTTATATTCGATCTCAGTTCTGAAATTGATGTTGGGATAGTCTAGATTTGATCTTGATTGTATATAGATCCATGGTTGAGTATATATCTTGATTGTATAAATATATTATATATATATATATATATCTATATATATATATATTATATATATATATATATATATATATATATATATATATATATATATATATATATATATAATATATATATCTATTTAAAACAGGAATATTTGAAAGAAAAGGCACAAGGAGCTGATACACGGCCCACAAGCGGGCCGGCCACAAGTGGCCAGACCCATGGCCCAAACACAAAAATTCAAAATACAAAAACGAGAAGCAAAAAAATGGGGGAAAAGGAGCAGGCGAGCTGCCCGAGGAATGCTCGGGCCCTGCACCTACGCGCCTCGAGGCGCCCAACGTGCTGCCCGAGAGGGGGGTGCACAACTCGAGGTGACCCCGCGGGGCGGGCGACCACCCGGAGGGAGAGACGTACTGCGCGAGGCGTCTTGGCCCCCCTGCGCGACGGAGAACCAACAGAGGGAGCCGGAAGGGTCGAGTGCTCCGACGGAGTGGTGTTGGGGTACGTGGGGTCGCGGCTGATGGGAGGGGCTCGCCCGGGAAGGGAGGGGAGGTCTCGACCGGGGAGGAGGGCCACGCGAGAAAGGGGGGCTCTACCGGTATGAGCCACGACCGTCGGGGGTGCAGGGGGGCCACGGTGGCCGGGAGGCGAGCCACGGTGGCTGGGCCACGGAGAGGAGGGCCATGGTGGCATGGCAAGGGGCCAATGCCGGGAGGGTAAGCCGACGCAGAGGAGCGGGACGCCTCGAGGAAGCCGATGCACTGGGCTGAGCGACAGGGCGGCGGAGAGGAAACCAGGGGGGGGGACCAGGGAGAGACGCGGAGGCGAGAGCACCGGTCGAGGCCCTAGGAGAAGGCTGGGACTAGAAGTAGGGGTGCGACCCCCACTGCGCCGCAGAAGGTAAGCCGGCTCCTCCTGGGACATAAGAAGGCCAGAGGCCATGGCCGCTGGGCTAGACGGAGACCCAGTACCACCTTAGAGTGGTGGGGTCCTTCCAGTAGGCCCCCTCGAAGAGGTGTGTATTATATATATATATATAATATCTATATATATATGTATAGTTTCCTTATATGTATGTATGTGTATATTAATATGTGTGTGTGTGTGTGTGTGTGTGTGTGTGTATGTGTGTGTGTGTGTGTGTGTGTGTGTGTGTTGATAGTTGGTATGTATATATACTATGTACATAGTTGAGAGTTTGTGTTATTCTTAGATTTTTGCCAGTCATACAGCACCCCACAACATGACAGTCCACCCACGCACACACTCTCTTTTCCTTTCCTTTCAAAGCATATGTTATGAGTGTGTGTGTATATATATATATATATAATATATAATATAATATAATATATATATAGATTATAATATATATATTTTTTTTTTTTTTAATATATATATATATATATATATATATATATATATATATTATAGATTATATAATATGTATTAATGTATGAATAGTGTATATATGGTTGTGTTGTGATTGCATTGAACATAGTCTAAGGTTAATGAGTCAGTTAGGATTGACCCAATGAGCCTATATTGGCCGAGTTGACTCGCAAGTTGACCAAGTTGACAAAAGTCAACTTTGGATCAAACTTCAAACGACTTGGAATGCTTGAAATAACTTGTGTTTGACCTAAAAGGTAGATGGACTAGTTGACTTATGGTTGACCAGGTTTAACCAGAGTTGACCAGGTTTGACCAGAGTTGACCAAGTGTTGGCTTTGATCTAAAAGGACCTAGAATCATTAGAACACATGTAGGCTATTCTTATTTCATATTAGACACTTTGTAACCTATGGTGTTCTAAATAGGACTCGGATACTCCAGTTCGGACTCTTATTTCATCAGACAGTCGAGATACTAGGCGAGTAAATTCTCTGACCGTTTCATACTTGTTAGGAATTATATTCTTGTCATAGTTTAATTTACTTGATGCTGACACGACGTTATCACGGATTAGTACTATATAGATCTTTACATGAGTTATCCCCTCGGGTGCATCGAATACATCATGTTATGTGCTTTTCACGAACATCATGTATTTCATGGACTCTTATATTCATGTACACTCATGTGCTCTCATGTACTCTCATGATCTCATGAGCTTCATGTAAACTATCACGTACATAATATAACCTATTTAGATCCTTGTATATTGATTGGGGCATGGGAGAGTAGAAATAGTCATGTAAACAATTCCAAAGTAGTGTAATCATGTACAAACTCTTTAGTATAATCATGTGCAAATCAAGTCGTTCACATATCTATCTTGCACTGTAAATCACATAGTCACTTACAGTTCTCTATTATCATATATAGATACGTTTGTTTATCATTTCTCTCTTTCTTTTATGCTTTTCTTACAGCGTTTCATGTATCTTAACCTATCATATGCTTTATATTTTCTATCAAGATATGAACTGTGTGAGATGCATTGTGCTCGTTCTACCGTCGAAACTGCGGCATAGGCTAGACGTACCCACTTCTCGTGCCCTTTCACTGGTGCAGGTCCGTGACATGTTTTTAGTGTGGCCCATGCTGGTCGAGATTCGTATTTGTGCGATACCGTAGTAGCGCAACGACTTAGTTGTACTGCTACGAGCCTGCTATAGAGTATAGGAAGTAAGGTGTTAACATGAGAGGATGCTCAATCACTGTTAGAATTCCTTGAGAGATTTCTGGGACGACCCTTGAGATCTCATCTTAGCTTCGATTTGAAATCTTTTTCCCTTGATTTGATTCACCCATTACTCTCTTGTTATTGTCACGACCCGCGCCCTAGAGTTAGGGCACGAGAACGTAACAACGCCCGCTCGCCGCAGTGTCGGCGGTAGAACGCTGTCCTAGGTCTCAATGCATCTAACAGTATAAGACTAAACAGTTTATACTCCCCGAATGGGGGTGACATAGCAGATACAGACTCAATCACATCTAAGGTAGAGCATGATAAGAAGATAAAACATGAAATCCAAAATAAATACAGGAGATAGATCTTAGTGTCTAAGATACATAAACCAGAAATACATCTCAAAACTCAAATACAATAGTCCACAAAGTAAATACAGCTCCAGACAAAATGAAATAACTATCTAAACAACCTCTACTGTGTCTCCTCTAGGCTAGCAGGCAATCCCAGGCCATCTGTAAAATTTATCAACAGGTCCATCAGGACAGGAGCGAGCACATTATATCTCAACAGTTCATAGCAGGTTAGAAAATATAATCATGCAGTAAAGTAAGATACAGGTACTGAAAGAAATGCTGTATGTAACAGAGAGAGAGCTGTAATAGAATATCTACTATAAATAAAGCTACCAGTGACTAGTAATTTAGAGCACAAAGTCGACATGTGAACCGCTTGATTGTACATGGCTATACTAAAGAGGCGTATGGCTATTCTACTTTGGAATTGTTCACATGGCTATTTATACTCCCCCGTACCCCCAATCAATACACAAGGATCCAACCAGGTTATGTTATATGATGCTATGTAACAGTCCCCGAAGGGTAGTAGATCCCGAAGGTGATAGACCCCGAGGTGATAGACCCCGAAGGTAATAGACCCCGAAGGTAATACATAGTAGTCCCATAAATGGGATAAGGATTCTAGGAAGACTCTACGATCATAAGATATATGTCGTAAGTGATCAAAGAACCAATGAATATACGTCATATAAGAGAAACGCACAGAACATGTAGTACCCGATGCTCCCTAAGGATAACATCTCAAAGGGATCCATATAGTACCAATCCGTGTGACCAACGTGACAGTACAAGTAAAGTAATCTACTGCAGGAAATAATTCTAAGCAGGATATAAAATGATCAGAAATGTACTCGCCTCGAAAACCTGAACAGCTGATAAGTATAGGGGGTCCAACTGAAGCCACAGAGTCCTTTAAAGCAACACAGGTTATAAGGTGTCTGGCTCCTAATTAGAACAGCACAAGTCACAACATGTCCAGAAGAATATATAAAGTACTACAATGCATTCTACATGAATCTAGGTCAAACTAGGCCAAAGTCAACCCTTGGTCAACTCTGGTCAACTGCACTAGTCAAATTAGGTCAAACTAGGTCATGTCCTAACCCAGTAAGTCTTACTAGGCCTAACCAAGACTATCCTAGCAAGCACACATCATATAGGCTATACAAGCCAACATACACCCAACTCTATATCATATAATTATTCAATACTCAAATAGGCAAGAATTCACATTGGATATATACTAGGTAATCTATTACTTTAAGCTATATATTCTACACATATATACACATGCATATATTGGTATTTAACATTAGGTCTATAATCATGGCATTCAATGGTTATATAAACTTATATATTACAACACAATATGCTAACATATATATAATATACATACATAGCTAAGTTAACTATATTCATAAATACTTATTTAAGAGGCTATGTGTGTGTATGTGAACATGGCAAAGGGGCAAGTGAGGGTTAAATGGGCATACATAGTGTATACATATCAAAGAGTGTCAAAGTGTAAGTGAACAATGTGTCAAGTGTGATAGTGTCAACATAGTGTAAGGGGGTACATGAGGTAATATAGGATTTGTGTTAACATAGAACATTACATCTCATTAACTTGTATATTGCATACATTATATCTATTATTACATTACATTCATGCTTGCATTCATTCATCATTCATTATTCTCTTGTACCACTATATGCAGCATACATTATATACTATGGAACCTACATATTCATTACAAGCCATACTTATGCATACTTACATTAGATAGGATACTTACACCTCATACATCATTTATTTAACTATTTACTCATGCTTGTATTCTCTATTTAATTATATAATGTATATATATATTAACATGGGTTAAAATTAAATAGAACATTATTACACACAAGGGTGCACAAAATACATATGCCGAATAGTAACTCCTACTAATAATAAATACTGTACCATCTCAGCACAAATTAAAATTTAGGATTAAAGTATGTTATAGATCTATGTGTTAGCTTTCCGAAACTTTAAACGGATCGCGTTTTCGTTTCCGGAAACTCCCGAAATCGCGAAAACACCGAGAATGCATTTGTCTTTTGTACAGCTGACACTCAAATATTCTCTAAAAATTACAGAAAGAATTAGGCTTATAATACATGTTTTTGGAAAGCTAACTTCAATACGCTTCTTTTAAAAAAACGGGAGATTAAACCGAGCTTTGAGCTAAAAGTTATGACATTTCTAAGTTAGGGCTGAAATTAAAAACGTGGATAAAATCATGACGGATTTAGGTAGTTTGAGACAAAAGAACACAAGTATATAACATATATATCAAGAACTCACTCTCTACACTAATATGTATATATGAGACACTATAGAACACATCTCCAATACAAAAATATGAATTAAACTGTAATAATTCATTCATACATAACAACAACACATAGTGTGTCCAAATTTGGGATTTTTCCACATGGACCAACCACAACACAAGGACACTCCTATGACCTCCAAAGGACACGAAATGGACACAAATGGAGATACACTATGGAGTCATTCCTAATGGTTCAAAATAGACCTATATACATGAGGAAATGAAAAGGAGAAGGGATTTATACCTCCCGGTAGATCGAATCGAAGAAAAGCCTTCACGGAGCGACACCGACACGAAGATTCCAAAAGGACCGACGAGCTCCGAATCCTTCCAAACTTGGGTAGCTTCCTCCTTGGCTAGAATGGAGAAGGAAAGAAGAAGATTTGGTGGTGAAATGGAATGATTTGGTGGAGAAATTGCTAGGGATTGCTCTCTAGGAATTTGGGGAAAACAAGTGAGAGAAAAATAGATGGATAATGACAATGGGAGGCTCAACCCTATCCTTATTGTGGCTGGCCATAAAGGTGGTTTTGTCCTATTAGGAAAAGTCCAAAGCTCCTTTTCTAGTCTATTTACTAATACATTGGGAAGGGGTTAAGTCGGGGGTAGTTTGGTCAATCCTAAAACACTAATCCATATTAATACTAACCAAAATAATTAGTCTAGTCACTAACTAAAATTAATATCATGTGGACTAAAATTAATATTATGTGGACCATGCCTAACTAGTGTGTGGGTCCGCTAGAGTCAAACTACCCCGGGTCCCCGATATAAGTCGGAATGAGTTGAAATTCGAACCCGACTCAAATAACCCCAAATTTACAATAAATAATAAATAATTCCAAATAATTTAAAAATAAAAAATGAAAAATACCCCTATTCTGGAAACTGGGATGACAAATCTATCCACCTTAAAAAATTTGTTCTCGAAATTAAACAAGCAATCACAGGAACACCTGCAGAAAACAATCTCATTCAAATACTTTTCCAAAAAAATTAGCAATAAAAAAAATCTCCTTGAGGCACATCAAACATTTATAAATAAAAACTGATACGTATCCGATACGGACACAAAACCATCAACCTATCAGGTCAAAATTAACAATCACCAACGCAATAATATCAAAATAATTCAAGGAGGTCTAATGCAAAATATCCTTAGGCCAAAAATAACATTAAAACCTCCTAATCACATGGTTAGCTTTAGGTCAAACAGTCTCTAGGGTTTCACTAGCAAAACATCAAATTACAAGTCAAGATTTTAAATAGTTTTAAAATGAGATTTAAAAAATTACCAAAGTTATATCATATTTAAATGTCAAATCAATAATGATTAAATTTACACAATTTCAAATTACTCTCATTTTAGAAAATTGGTGTTACAAGTCTACCCACCTTAGAAAATTTCATCCTCGAAATTAAATGTCCATACTCCCTCTAGGTCAAACCCCCACAAATCAAAGTTCCAGATTAAAACAAATCATGTGATCAAAGGATGACATACAGGGTCATTGCATACGGTGGTAGTGAAAATCTAATCTAGGTATACTAGTCACGCTAAACCAAGACGGTCATAGGGTATCAAACACACAAGAAATCTAGAGTGCTAAACTGGAAAAATACATAAATAACAAATCATCAAAACTGTAAGACAGTCTACCATCCATGTGAAAGCTGGTACTCAAAAAAATATATAAAAATAAGAAAGGTAACTTCCAATAATCTAAAGGGTACAGAAAAAATTAATTTCAAAGTTAAAGAATTGAAAGTCACTTGCATTGAATCCAATCACAATATATTATAGAGAGCGTTGAGAGGGAAAAGCTGGCATTATGTAATGTTATATGGTTTTTGTGTGTATGGGTGTATGTAAACAGGTTAATATGGTAAGATAGTAGGCATATGTGTAGACAAATATACATAAAATTGTATATAAGAATTGGGTTTCAAACACGGCTATCAAGTTACACTAATCATGAATTGGTTAAACAATCTACAATACGCAACTTATCTACTCATAACATGCATGGCTAACCTTATACATATATTATAAAGAGGGTGTGTGTGGTCCTTGTACAGGGTTATAGCCTAGTATTGAAAGGTTAAACCCATTTTAGTTCAGCATTTACATGCAAAGTCTAAAAATAATCTAACATTTAAAACAGTAAATATTAACATAATGCAGCCTCAGATTTTAGGGTTTTGAAACACGCAACCCATCCAATGGTCCTAATACATCCTAACATGATAGAAATGAAATCCTAACATAATCCATACATTTCTATGCACACAGTTCATATTACATGTTAAATCTGAAATTTAACTAAACATGGAATCAATGTAAAAATGTTAACATGTAACTAGTTTTCAGGATTTTGGAGAAATTTGAACATTAAAAACCAACTCAATGTTTATCACACTAACATGTAAGAATATGAAACATAAATTTATATCCCACTTCTACAAGGTATATAGCTCAAATATTACATTTAAAATAAAACAGCAATTTGAACTAACATTTGGAATCCCGCATCAAGGGTTAACATGCACACAGTCTCATATTTACAATTTAAACACAAAACTCAACCAAAATTTTGAATTGAAACCCCCCTATAACATACATGTGCAGTAATTTAAACATAACTAATAATATAAAATTTATATTTAAATTATGAATTTAAACATGAAAAAGCAGAGAACCAGAAATATTAGGGTTTTGACAATTTAAACATCAACAACATATTAATATGTATTTAGATAGGTGAAAAATCAAGTGTAGCATGCATACGTGTTAGGCAAAGTGTTGCTATTATATTCATAACATATCTCATGTCCTAAATAAAAAAAATTATTTCTACGTTAAGTCTAACATTTAGATTCCTACCAAGATTGCAAGCAGGTGATTGACGTAATCAAAGAGTTTTATTATTATTATTTAATACAAGAATAAGCAAGAAAAACGATAAAATCTGTTCTGCTTATCTGTTTAGAAGAAAACCGTTTTGAAATCCAGAGTTAAATATCAATTCAAGATAAAGTCTAACAAATCATCGTTCATTGTATTAAAAGACTCATAGCAGAAGTTACGCAAAGGTTTATAAAACAGGCAAACCTACTCTTAAGTTAAATATGAGAAGCAACAAAACAAAACAATTAATAATTAAAAAAATTTGAAGGACAGAAACAAAAGTAGAGAAAACATGTTTCGAAAACATTTAAGGTACATCTGATAATCATGCGTCTGTCCACATCATGGTACACTAAATCCTCGTCATACTAGTAAGCAAGGCTACGATAATCACAGAGTCCTTGACTATGCACATACCTCTAGAATCATGGTATTTAACATTTTCGCGTGCCGCTAGCTTGGCTGCAAAAACCTTAAATTCCCACACCCAAGAAATATATCCAGAGTCAGACTATATGTCCTCACCATGCTGGCTAATGTGACTATAGAAGACTAGATTCCATAACATAGATGACCTAGCCCATATAATTTTATCTTGTCAAAAAATAATAAATAAATCAACAATGAATACCCATAAATCAAATCAAATTTATCAACGAACTTCAAAATTCAAAATGAACAAAATCCATCAAAATACAACTCGGATGCAACAGCTATCATCAAGATTCAAAATTCGACAATCATTCATCAAAATCAATGAATACAACTCAAATTCAACCATAATCCACCAAAATCAAATTTAACAACAGTAAGTAAAATAAATCAAATCAAGGGAAAAAAGAGTTCTCAAATCGAAGTTAAAATAAGATTCTCAAGGGTCGTCCCGGAAATCTCTCAAGGGTCCTAACTGTGATTGAGTACCTTCAAAAATATATTCTATTCCTACTGCAGGCTGTAGTGGTACTCTAGTTCGAATACCACAACACAAACTCGACCTGCATGGGCCACCACTAAAAACGTGTCATGACCCGCATCCTAGAGTTAGGGCACGAGAACGTAACAACGCCCAGCCTACGCCGCAGTGTCGGCGGTAGAACGCTGTCCTAGGTCTCAATGCATCTAACAGTATAAGACTAAACAGTTTATACTCCCTGAATGGGGGTGACATAGCAGATACAGACTTAATCACATCTAAGGTAGAGCATGATAAGGATAGATAAAACATAAAATCCAAAATAAATACAGGAGATAGAAGTCTTAGTGTCTAAGATACATAAACCCAGAAATACATCTCAAAACTCAAATACAATAATCCACAAAGTAAATACAGCTCCAGACAAAATGAAATAACTATCTAAACAACTTCTACTGTGTCTCCTCTAGGCTAGCAGGCAATCCCAGGCCATCTGTAAAATTTGTCAACAGGTCCAGTCAGGACAGGAGCGAGCACATTACATCTCAACAGTTCATAGCAGGTTAAAAAATATAATCTTGCAGTAAAGTAAGATACAGGTACTGAAAGAAATGCTGTATATAAACAGAGAGAGAGCTGTAATAGAAATATCTACTATAAATAAAGAGCTACCAGTGACTAGTGATTTAGAGCACAAAGTCGACATGTGAACGGCTTGATTGTACATGGCTATACTAAAGAGGCGTACATGGCTATTCTACTTTGGAATTGTTCACATGGCTATTTATACTCCCACGTATCCCCAATCAATACACAAGGATCCAACCAGATTATGTTATATGATGCTATGTAACAGTCCCCGAAGGGTAGTAGACCCCGAAGGTGATAGACCCCGAAGGTGATAGACCCTGAAGGTAATAGATCCCGAAGGTAATAGACCCCGAAGGTAATACATAGTAGTCCCATAAATGGGATAAGGATTCTAGGAAGACTCTACGATCATAAGAGTATATGTCGTAAGTGATCAAAGAACCAATGAAGCATATGATACGTCATGTAAGTGAAACGCACAGAACATGTAGTACCCGATGCTCCCTAAGGATAATATCTCAAGAAGGGATCCATATAGTACCAATCCGTGTGACCAACGTGACAGTACAAGTAAAGTAATCTACTGCAAAAAATAATTCTAAGCAGGATATGAAATGATCAGAAAATGTACTCGCCTCGATAACCTGAACAGCTGATAAGTATAGGGGGTCCAACTGAAGCCACAGAGTCCTATTTAAAGCAACACAGGTTACAAGGTGTCTGGCTCCTAATTAGAACAGCACAAGTCACAACATGTTCAGAAGGATAATATAAAGTACTACAATGCATTCTACATGAATCTAGGTCAAACTAGGCCAAAGTTAACCCTTGGTCAACTCTGGTCAACTGTACTAGTCAAATTGGGTCAAACTAGGTCATGTCCTAACCCAGTAAGTCTTACTAGGCCTAACCAAGACTATCCTAGCAAGCACACATCAATACAAGGCTATACAAGCCAACATACACCCAACTCTATATAGCATGCAATTATTCAATACTCAAATAGGTAAGAATTCACATTGGATATACACTAGATAATCTATTACTTTAAGCTATATATGTCTACACATATATACATATGCATATATTGGTATTCAACATTAGGTCTATAATCATGGCATTTCAAATGGTTATATAAACTTATATATTACAACACAATATGCTAACATATATATAATATACATACATAGCTAAGTTAACTATATTCATAAATACTTATTTAAGATGCTATGTGTGTGTATGTGAACATGGCAAAGGGGCAAGTGAGGGTTAAATGGGCATACATAGTGTATACATATCAAAGAGTGTCAAAGTATAAGTGAACAATGTGTCAAGTGTGATAGTGTCAACAAAGTGTAAGGGGGTACATGAGGTAATATAGGATTTGTGTTAACATAGAACATTACATCTCATTAACTTGTATATTGCATATATTATATCTATTTTTACATTACATTCATGCTTGCATTCATTCATCATTCATTATTCTCTTGTACCACTATATGCACCATACATTACATACTATGGAACCTACATATTCATTACAAGCCATACTTATGCATGCTTACATTAGATAGGATACTTACACCTCATACATCATTTATTTAACCATTTACTCATGCTTGTATTCTCTATTTAATTACATAATGTATATATATATTAACATGGGTTAAAATCAAATAGAACATTATATTACACATAAGGGTGCACAAAATGCATATGTCGAATAGTAACTCCTACTAATAATCAATACTGTACCATCTCAGCACAAATTAAAATTTAGGATTAAAGTATGTTATAGATCTATGTGTTAGCTTTCCGAAACTTTAAACGGATCGCGTTTTCGTTTCCAGAAACTCCCGAAATCACGAAAACACCGAGAATGCATTTGTCTTTCGTACAGCTGACACTCAAATAATTCTCCAGAAAGTTACAGAAAGAATTAGGCCTATTAATACATGTTTTTGGAAAGCTAACTTCAATACGCTTCTTTTAAAAAAAACGGGAGATTAAACCGAGCTTTGAGCTAGAAGTTATGACATTTCTAAGTTAGGGCTGAAATTAAAAACGTGGATAAAAATCATGACGGATTTAGGTAGTTTGAGACAAAAGAACACAAGTATATAACATAATATATCAAGAACTCACTCTCTACACTAATATGTAATTATGAGACACTATAGAACACATCTCTAATACAAAAATATGAGATTAAACATGTAATAATTCATTCATACATAACAACAACACATAGTGTGTCCAAATTTGGGATTTTTTCACATGGACACAACCACAACACAAAGGACACTCCTTTGACCTCCAAATGGACACGAAATGGACACAAATAGAGATACAACTATGGGGTCATTCCTATGGGTTTAAAATAGACCTATATACATGAGGAAATGAAAAGGAGAAGGGATTTATACCTCCCGGTAGATCGAATCGAAGAAAAACCTTCACGGAGCGACAACGACACGTAGAGATTCCAAAAGGACACGAATGAGCTCCGAATCCTCCCAAACTTGGGTAGCTTCCTCCTTGGCTAGAATGGAGAAGGAAAGAAGAAGATTTGGTGGTGAAATAGAATAATTTGGTGGAGAAATTGCTAGGGATTGCTCTCTAGAAATTTGGAAAAGAACAAGAGAGAGAAAAATAGATGGATAATGACAAATGGGAGGCTCAACCCTATCCTTATTGTGGCTAGCCATAAAGGTGGTTTTGTCCTATTAGGAAAAGTCCAAAAGCCCCTTTTCTAGTCTATTTACTAATACATTGGTAAGGGGTTAAGTCGGGGGTAGTTTGGTCAATCCTAAAACACTAATCCATATTAATACTAACCAAAATAATTAGTCTAGTCATTAACTAAAATTAATATCATGTGGACTAAAATTAATATTATGTGGACCATGCCTAACTAGTGTGTGGGCCCGCTAGAGTCAAAACTACCCCGGGTCCCCGATACAAGTCGGAATGAGTTGAAATTCGAACCCGACTCAAATAACCCCAAAATATTACAATAAATAAATAAATAATTTCAAAATAATTTAAAAATGAAAAATGACAAAAATACCCCTGTTTCTGGAAACTGGGGGTGACAGTTATTGAATTTGATTTTGATGGATTCATTGTTGAATTTTGAATCTTGGTGTTAGTTGTTGACTTTGAGTTTGTATATATATATATATATATATATATATATATATATGTATTTATTTATTTTATTTTTGGAATTTAGGGTATAACCTGATAACATACTTGATAAGAACAACGAAAAAGGTGAATGACTGCCTTATTTATGGAGTTTAGAATTTATTGCGGTCATATTGGCTAGCATGACAAGGACATAGAGCCTGATTTTAGATATACTATCATAGTTATAGAATTTAGATTCTCTTGCAGCCATACCGGTTGACGTGATAAGAATTCTAGATAACATGATTATAGGGTGTATACCTTAGTTACAGACTCTATCGTTTATTGCAGCTATGCTTACTGGCGTGGCAAAATTTTGACAACATGATTTCAGGAAGATGCATATGGTATCAGATTATATCTTGAATTGGTTCATTTCTTTGAACATATGAGCAAGAATAGATTTTTCATTATTTCTTTTCTTGCCGTTATTTCTTGTATTCCTATTTTTTCCTATCTTAGTTAACTCTGTCCAAATTACATCAATCACCTATCTCATATCTAATTCTGTCATCTATACTTTGAAACTTTGAATCTCTATATATCTTTACCTTGGAAAGGCCGAGGAAGTGACGTAAATCATCTAGCTCGGAAAGGACATAATTTGTTATCTGATGATAATCTAGGTAGGAATATAATATGATGGACCTTGATATAGAATTTTGAGATAGAGATGTGGTAAAGATTATGAATAAAATTAAGAGATCAATATTATCAATTAGAAACGATCACACATAGAGAAATATTTTGGATATAAATAATTCATAGATGTATTTCCTAACTGACGAGGATATTCGAGGTCGACGTAGTTCGAGGACTTGAATAATTTTTGGTTATAGATTCTTGAGACATTTTACTTTAAGACTATGATGTTAAATTTAGGAATTGAGTTATGGAGAAGTAATTTTAATTGTATGCGATGATGATACGAAATTGAACAAGATATTGCAAGAAAATGGCTAGGCACAAAGAGAACACAAGAATTTTGAGTTATAGAAATCTAGAGATTTTTTGAAATTTTAAATTTAAGAAGAATAATATTTGAAGGTGTACGTTGAAGGAAATATGAAGGTTGATTTTATAATGGAGAATAAGTTTTGTAAGGCCTAGTGGTTTTAGATTGAATAACACGAGGAGAGTAATTTGAACAAGTTCAAGGATTTCATAAAACTTGATTTAGAGGTTTCGGATCTAATTTAGGACAAGATGGAAGAATTTGGATTTAAAAATGATTCAGTGGTTAGTATTGAGTGCTAATAAATAAAAGGGTATGCTTCATGAGTAATATTTTGGAATTTAGGAATTGAGCCTATGATGATCATGACAAGGTCCAATCTTCATAACGAAAGGGTATAAATTCTTGGTGGTAGTCATATAAAGGTTGATTTTCATATTTGGACTTATGAGATAAAGATATGATTGGCAAATGATGTTTAGATAAGCTTGATGGTTTCAGAGAGAGATGATTAACTTGACTTCCCTATGAAATCTTGTCTTTTGTTTCCATATCAAAAGGAGAAAATTGACTTATTCTATATCTTTGAATTATCCTTTAAAAGTTTTCAATATCATTGAATCATAACTCCTTTGATCACGACCAATCAAATTTGGTCATCTTTTCTTATCGTATTAATATCCTGGGTCGTACTCAATTGAATTAAATTTAATTGTGACCTATATCTCCATCCTTGGATGCTCATGCTCAGACTTCGATGACCTTGTTCCCCATCTTGCCCAAATCTTGATTTACCCAGAGATTGATCAACTTAGAACGTATCGAGAATAAATTTTCTTTTATGTATATCGTGATTGGATTTAAATGCTATTGACAGTCGTGCTTTAAACTTTCAGTTTTGATTATCTTTAGAATAGTAACCCTTTGTAGTTAATTCCTAGTTATTTTTTTGATAATTACCAGTTTTTATATAGGATGGTAGACTGCCTTACAGCCTTGATGATTTGTTGTTTCTTTATCTTTTCCAATTTGACACCCCAGATTGTTTGTATGTTTTGATACCCTATGACCGTTATGATCTAGTATGACTAGTATACCTAGATAAGGCCCTCAACTGCTACTGTATGCCACGACCCTGTATGCTATTATTTTAAATTGCATGATTTAAATAAATTTTCTTAAGACTTTGATTGTTGGGAGATTGACCTAGAAGGAGTACTACCAACCTTTATTTTGAGGACAAAATTATTTTAAGGAGGGTAGATTTGTCATACTCAATTTTTTAATTAAGGGTATTTTAGTCATTATGTGCTAATTTGAATTTTTCTTATTTTTATTAATTAAATTGATTGGTGTGTGGCTTTGATTGGTGTTTTGATAGTAGAAGGTGGTATAACCTTAGTCAACCTTGATTAGAAGCCCAATAACGTAATTAGAGACTTAATTGGATTTTTAGATTTAAATTAGAATTATTGTCCATTTTAGGAATCATTTAATTCATTTTTAAGTCATTTTTCATAAAGCCTTTAAGCCTTTTTGTCAATGGGCCTTTAAAGCAACTTGAGGAGTGTTGGCCCATGACCAAACCCTAAACCTAACCCTAATACTCCCTTGGCCGATGAAAAATGCAGCCTTTCTCTTTTTATTGTGTGTTAACTTGTAGCCGTCACAAGTTCACAAACCCTAGTTTTTCCTTCTCTTCCAAAGGTCCCATTTTCTCGTTTCTCACCCAAATCCTTCCAAACGAAGTGCGTTGTGACCATTGGGAGGAGAGGAACCTGATGGACACTTGTTAGCGAGGGATCAGAGGCATTTGATCGGAGGAAGTCGACATCGACGTGTTTAGAGGCTTGTTTCATTAAGTTTTGACACTCAATAGGTAAATCCCTCTAAACACTTGTTATTTCTGATTTTTATTCGTAGATGCATCCATATAGGTATCCCCGACCTATGCATAAAGTTTGGTAGGTTTGTGATTTCGTTTGATAGCCGTATCGGACACGTGTCGGTCCATTTTAACACGTGTTCGACGAAATGCCACTTAGAACTGAAAGTTGGTATTTTTTATTCTATTTTCACAAATTTCTTGCTGATATTTTTTGAAATAACTTTCGTGGAGACAGATCTCGATTCGACACGATTTCAGTGTCCGAATCGGACACGGACACGCGTGTACGAGGTCCGTGTACGGCCCCGTGCATGCCCTGCTGTTTGTGCATCATAACTCGATGCACAGGGCTCCATTTCGTGTGAAATTTTATGGACGCATGGGGAAAACCTTTGCCCATGTGCTCCTAAAATTTTACGATATTTTGTGAAGCGTACACAGAGAAATCTAACGTGCACGGTTCAGCCAGCACTGTACACGCAGCTGAAAATCGTCGCTGACACGGCCTTCATACGCGAACACGACGCGACGAGAACTCATTCCAAGAGCATGGACACGAAGCCCTAGAACTAATCTACCAAGGGACTTGACCACATGGTACGACGTGGCTCGTGTCGCGAGCTACGAACGTCGACACGCGCCCACGAGGCTGCACGCGCGCATGCATACAGCCCCTGCAGTCTGAGTATCATAACTCGACGCACAGGACACGAATTCACGTGAAATTTTATGGACATGTGGGGGCACCTCTGCCCACGTGATCCTAAAATTTTACGAGATTTCGTTGAGTATTCGCGAAGTTATCGCGTCTGTACTGATTCGGCTGATATCGTGCACGCGCGTACGTGCCATGCGAT
>JANAVB010033204.1:0-10000 GCA_029216955.1 Iris pallida | reverse complement strand
TATTACAGGTGATGAGGAGGAGTTTTGTCCTACATATTATGGCACAGGCTTAGATGACACCGGTGACTTGGACCCTCAGGAGGATCCAGCAGTCGCTGAGGACTTGCCTATTGTCTCGATTAGATTTCTAGACTAATTTCCCTTTTAGTTGTCTTATGTCATGTACTTTCAGATATTGGTTAATTTGTGTTATTTGAACACTCAGATATTACTCTCATTTGTAGCTCTTGCTGGAGATTACTCTTTTATCTTATCCATCTCTTTATTCCTTATTTCTACCTTAGATGTTGTGATTGAGTTGTACCTTTATATTGTCCTCCTTTTGGAGCGTATATCATTGTACAGGTATGGTTATATTGTTAGATGTTGTGACCTAGGACAGCGTTCTACTGCCGACACTGCAGCGTAGGCTGGACGTACCTACTTCTTATGCCCTATCACTGGGTGCGGGTCATGACACTTCAAGCTCTTGAAGAAGATGATCATTATTTTCTGTAGTGAGTTCATTGGCAATGGCTATTCTCAATGATGGGATCTGAATCTCCAACGAAAGAACAGCTTCGCATCCATACACCAAGAAGAAAGGTGTACAACCAGTCGGAGTGCGTACGGTAGTGCGATAAGACCATAAACATTCTCCAAGCTTTTTGCTCCAATTCCTTTTATTGGTAGAAACAAACTTCTTAAGAAGCTTGATGATTGTTTTATTGAATACTTCCGCCAAACCGTTAGCTGTGGGATTGTAGGTTGTAGAAGCAACATTGTTGATCCTATTGTTATCACAGAATTGGATGAACTTTTGACTGATGAACTGCAACCCATTCTCATAGATTCGTCGAGGAACACCGAATATATAGATCACATGATGTATGATGAAGTTGATGCTGCTACTTGTCTTAACTTCGGTCAAAGGTATAGCTTCGGCCCATTTAGAGAAGTAATCGGTTATAAATAGGATAAACCGATGTCCTCTAGATGATGGCAGATTAATAGGACCAATGACATCCATGCCCCAAGTTTCGAAGGGCCATGATGCTGCAGTCGGATATAGAAATTTCGATAGTTGATGAATAAAATCCGCATAGATTTGACATGCTCGACATTTTCTTGAATACTCTATAGCATTCGATACCACAATTGGCCAATAATATCCTATGCGACGAATTCGATCTTGTAGTTTAGGTATGGGCTGATGTGCACCACATACACCATCATAAGCTTCATATAATATCTGCTTTGCTTCATCTCCGGCAAGAAAGTGTAGAAGCATACCGTCATATAATCGTGATAGAGTGTTTTGGTGATGTGATTGTAGTATAATCGTAGCGATCGCCGACGGATTGCAGTTGCTTCCTTCAGATCTTCATATAGGATGTTATGTACCACAAAATTGATGAAAGAAGCTCTCCAATCTTCACTCGTAGTGCAGACCTTGACTGAGTTGCTGGATTCCAAATACAAATTATTCTTAATACAGAATAACTCTATGCTGGTGATGACAATCATTTGTTGTCTTTTCACAGGGATCGCCAATACTGCTACTAGATTGGCAAGCGCATCAGCTTTTGTATTGCAAGCTTAACGTACGTGTTAAATAAAGAAACCTTTGAATGATATAGCCAGTTTGATTACTGTTTCATGATATGGCATGAGATCTTGTTTTCGTATTTTATACGTACCCCTAACCTGATTGTCGATAAGTTTAGAGTCTCTGTATACTTCGAGGTAGTCGATATACAATTGTCTAGCTAACTGGAGACTGATGAGTAAAGCATTATATTCAGCAACGTTGTTGGAGCATGGCTTATCCAGAGAATAAGCTCTCTGAATTGCCAGTCCTTCAGGAGATACTAAAATAATTCCGACTCCAGCAACTATAGTGCCTTTAGGTCCGATTCTGGAAGCACCGTCAAAGAACAGTCGCCAAGCAAGGATCCCTTCTGAAATCATATTGGATTCCAGAGTTTCATCAGGAATCTCATCATTGGGTTTGGACGTCTCAGGGATTGGATGAGCAGCCAGGAAGTCAGCTAGGGCTTGACCCTTAACAAACTTTCGTAGGACATAAACCATATCATGCTGTGCTAGTAGTATGCCCATGTAGCGAGGCTGGAATTGAGTGTACTGGATTTCTTCATCAAGACTCGAAGAGCGTTGACTCTGGAGATGACATAAATAGTTTGGCTCGTGATATAATATCGCATTTTCTGAATAGCAAACATCAGGGATGAATATTCTTTTTCCACCAGGCTATATCGATGTTCAGCACCGATCATTGTGCGACTAAGATAATAGATGGCTTGCTCATGACCCTCTTTGTTCTTCTGGGCTAGCAAGGCACCCAAGGAATAACCCATTGATCGGACATACATCAAGAAGGGTATTCCTGTAACTGGAGGCACCAGGACTGGCAGGTTCATCAGTACCGCTTTATATCTTCAAAGGCTTGCTGGCATTCTTCAGTCCAAACAAAAGACACACCTTTCTTCATTAATTGAGTGAACGGTCTACGGCATCCAGAGAGATTTGAGATAAATCCTGATATACGCAAGCCGTCCCTGGAATCCTTGACGCATCTCTTGAATGGCTTTGACTTTCTCAGGGTTAATATGTATACCCTTAGAGGTAATAACGAATCCAAAAAATTTGCTACTAGAGACTCCCAGGAATGACTTAGTGGGATTCATTTTGAGTTGATGTTGATGCATTAGACCGAAGATAGCCCTCAAGTCTTAGATGTGGTCTTCCTTTAGATGACTTTTGACAGCAATATTGTCGATATAACATTCGACTGTCTTCCGTAAATGCTCGCGAAAGATGGTGCTCATGGCCCGCTGATAGGTTGCCCCAGCATTTTTAAGACCAAACGGCATGACTGTGTAGTAGTAGTAGACTCCTAGAGGAGTGCAAAAAGATGTATATTTTTTTTATCTTCGGGGTCTATCCTGATTTGATTGTATTCGGAGAATCTGTCCATGAAAGACATCCGTTCGAACTCGCAAGTGTTGTCGATCATGACATCAGTGATCGAAAGAGGGAACTCATCCTTAGGACAAGCTTCATTGAGGTCTCTAAAGTCGATGCAGACTCGAACCTTTCCTATTTTCTTCATAACTAGGACGACATTAGCTACCTAGTCAGGATGTTGTTCTTTCTCTGACAAAGCCACAGGCGATGAGCTTCTTGACTATGACATCCATTATGTCAGGTCGGAACCGATATTGTTGTTGCTTGACCGGCCTTGAATTTGGCAGGATATTGAGCTTGTGAGTAGCGATCTAAGGATCTAATCCTGACATTTCTTTATAGCTCCAGGAAAATACATTAATGTATTCCCGAATAAGCTGAATCAACTTTTGTTTGTCCGCTTCAGGAAGGCTTTTGATGATGAAGATTGGTCTTGGGGAGGTTTCGTCTCCAACATTGACTTGAACCAATTGATCTTCAGTAGGTGGTTCGTGTTGTTTGAAGCGAAGTTCCTATTGAGTATCTATATTTTGTTCCCAAGGATCAGATTCAAGAGCTTCAACAAAGTCGTCGTCGCCTTCGGGGAACTCGACGGTCACCATATTAGAAGACATAGTCACTCGATGAACGTACCCTATATTGGCGTCTGAATTCCATGAAACAGAGTCGAAAGAGTTATATCGCTCCTCCTTATCATATTCAGAAGCGACTGGGGTCATGATCGACAAAGTATAGCCCAACCCATGCTTTGGTTTGCTGTAGAATTGTAGTGACTTTCCTTTTGGAGTAGGGATACGAATAGGATTTTGCCTTCCCCGACCACCATTAAGGCCAGTTTTGAAGTTGTAGCCCATCTTTTGAATGATGTTCTTTGATTGTTGACTGTAACGACGTAGCTGAAGTCGCCAATTATCATCATTTTCAGCCTCGCTATCGGACATAGCCTTTTGACTCAACACTTTGCTGAAGAGGACAGGATGTTCATCTTTCTTCTGGAAAGGAACTAGAAAGAATGAATCTCGTGCTGGTTCAAGTGATACTTCGTCTTAGAAAGGTTGAACTGCTCCTAATATAAGAGGTTCGAAGTTATCCAGGATTTCTAGATAATATCGAGCATAGTAGTTGACATCAGTATACTACAAAGGAGATGCTACTTTATTGATAATTATATCACCATTTAGAACATGGCTCTTGATCTTAGCCGATGGCTTACTAAGGCTGATAACCAGAGGCAGAGAAGAAGAAGGAGAAGATGAAGGCTTGTTACGATGAAGGTCGATAACAAAAGGCTCAGAAGAGGTGAGCTCCCTATGCTCCGTCTTTTTAGCAAGAGGATGCTTAGCATGAGAGGAGAGATGGATGGTCAGCATCTGAGAAGACGAAGGACGAAAAGTACGTCCTTTGACCGGAATCATAAAGAAATCATCTGTATTGTCCTTCTGATCTTCCTTAGTGTCCATAGCGAGTACAACTTTCATGAACTCCTCTTGTACATCCTAGAGCCAGTGAAATATGCTTCGACGCCTCGAAAGGGATTGAGATCAGCCACTTTGTTGCGGACTTCACCATGGTCATCTACATACTTGAAACATTGGTGAAGAGTTGATGGCACGATGTTATGCTCATGCAGCCACGGTCTTCCTAATAAAGCATTATAGGAGCCGTGTTTGTCAATCGCGTAAAAGGTTACTTTCGTGCAGAGATTGCCGATTTAAACTTTTAGGCGAATCTTTCCCAGTGGTTCACTTCTTCCAAAATTGAATCCCAGAATAGTGGTGATTATTGCAGAGAGATTATGGACTGGGATCTTTAGTGCATCTAATAGTCTTCGACATGATACTGAGTGCAGATCCGGAATCAATCATGATGCAATCTACCTTCATTGTATCGACATACCTCGTGAAATAGAGAGGTCGGTCATCTCAATTATCCTCCAGAAGCATGTCATCTTGCGTGAAGGTGATGTTGGGAATTAGCTCTATTACACTATGACAATGAAGGCATGCCACAGGTTCCTTCTCTAGTTTCTTGAGGAGTGCCAGACAAGCGTCAGCTTACATCAAAGCTTCGCTCAGTATTTTTTGAGTTTCCCTCGAAAGACGAAGAAGTTCGAAGATTGATAACCTCGTTGAAGTATTGGCTAGCTGAGCCAATATGTCGAAGTTGTACGGCTTCTCCAGTCTAAAAGGTATAGTTTTTTTTAATATTTTATCGAAGCGAACTGGCTGTTTTCCTTTGCCGGTCGTCGTCGGTTTGGGAGGAGTCGGTTCCACTGGAGGCGATAAAGCCGATGGAGTACTGACATCATGAGGAGTTGGAGAAGCATCAGGGACTGGAATAATGATCTTTTGTTCTTTTGAATAGTCTCTCAGGTAGAGTCTCCTAGATCTGGTACCAGTCAAGGCTTTTTCTTCTGATACGGGTGTGAATGACACCATATTGCAGTTTTTCGTCTGAGTCTTGCCTTTGGAAGACTTCTTTTAGCAAGATAAAAAATCTGTCCAGAATCCCAGGCCATACGAGACTGATTGTATTGGAGACGTAAGGAAAGAGGTATAGGAGACCCTTTTCCATGGTTCACGCCGAGTGCTTTCTGCAGATCATATCCCATATTTGTCATCAATTCACAGGATTGTTGACTATATAGATGGAATATTGGCCAGTAATTGACTTTCGGCTTTGGTAGTGTTATCTCAGAAGAAGAAGGTAAATCTGCCACCAGGATGAAGGTAGCATTCAAAAACGGAAGATGATGACCACCGATAGAAGTCATGTGGCATGACTTGTATTTGGTTGTCTTCTTGGACTTTGCAGATGAAGTAGGCGTCTCAAAGTCGACAACCAAGTCAGGATGGGTCCACATGATTTCCCTTTTGTCGGTTGACAGAGGGACAAGACTGTCACTTCATGCTGGTAGAAGATTTGGCGATCTCCAGAGTGGCCTTCGGGATAGGGACGACTCCATCCTGCACAAGTTGAGCAGAAAAGTCGCCAAACTGCAGAGAGACGACATTGGCAGTCACAGTCTTCTCATCCTGCTGGAGAGTGATCGTGCCGGCATTAAGCACCTCATGGATCTTTCTTTTGAGCACGTAACACGCCTAGTCGGGTGTCCTATGAACCTGTGATACACACAGTATTTAGGATTGTCAGTTTTACCTACTTTATCTGATCGTTTTGCTTTGGGCAGTTGAAGCTTATTGCTTTTGATCAGACAATCAAATATGCTCATGATGTCGTCGTCATCAAAGGAATATTCCTCCTTTGGACGCTGTGCTCTTTGTGGAGGTGTCGTCGTAGTAGGTATTGATTGACTCACATTAACAGCCAAAGCTTATTTGCCTTTCACATTGATGGCTAAAGTTTCCTTATTCTTGCGGTTGTTCTGACAACCACCGTTTTTGGGATGTTCATCTTTGTCAAGATTAGGCATCTGGTTGCCTAGTTGTTTGAACTTGTCTGCACTGTCTTCGGCTGTGTAATGCCTGTAGTTCGTATTACGTATCTTAAAATACATGTACGTATTTTATCTTGTATCGCATATCTCTTGGCTTGGCTTGGTTTATTTTGGGCTGGTTCGGCTAGGCTTGGGTTGCCTTGGTTCATCATGAACCAAAGGGAGAACCCCTACCTACCACCACCATCATCCTTTATTAACCCATTCCCTCATTCTCTCTCTTCATTACTCTTCTTCTTTTCCACATTTACTTCTACACCTACCAGGAAGAGAGAGAGAGCTTAGGTAAGTACAAACTTGCTTCATGATGGATCTCAAGTTTTATTGTTCCATTCTCTTCCTTACTTGATTCTAAGATACTTTAGAACTCGACATTTTCCATTTTGATGGATATTTTCTTATAGATCTAAGTTTATATTATTTTTGATTTTCTTGGGTTTTGATCTATTAAACTTTATTATTTTTATATTTTGATTATTCCATGTTGTAGAGAATTCGATTTTACCCAAAATAGACCTTTAAAAAGTTGGATTTCGACTTGTTTTGAGGAAGTTATGGCCAAAAGCATATTTGGCCATTTCTATGTTCATCTGTGCTGATTTTGGCAGGGACGATGAATAGTGCTGCATGTATAGTACCGAGCCGCATAAGGGTGCTGCATAGTACTACATAGTGCCAAGCCGCATAAGAGTGCTGCATAGTACCGAGCCGCATAGTGCCGGACCACATAAGGGTGCTGCATAGTACCGAGTCGCATAAGGGTGCTGCATAGTACCGCATAGTACCGAGCCGCATAAGAGTGCTGCATAGTACCGAGCCGCATAAGGGTACTGCATAGTACCGCATAGTGCCGAGCCGCATAAGAGTGCTGCATAGTACCGAGCCTCATAAGGGTGCTGCATAGTGCCGAGCCGCATAAGGACGCTGCATAGTACCGAGCCGCATAAGGGTGCTGTATAGTGCTGCATAGTGCCGAGCCGCATAAGGGTCCTGCATAGTACCGAGTCGCATAAGGGTGCTGCATAGTGCCGCATAGTGCCGAGCCGTATAAGGGTGCTGCATAGTGTCGCATAGTGTCCAGCCGCATATGGAAGTGCCGCATAGTGATGAATAGTGCTGCATAGTACTGAATGGTGCCGTATAGTACCTATTTTGGCTGTTTTAAGTCCTGCTTGGCTGAATTGTGGCCAAAATTTCTTCCAACTCCCAATATAAAAATTGTAGATCTTTTCCTTGGCTTCAAGAATATGTTATTAGTTATTTTATACAATTTTTTCATTCATGATAATGTAAGAATAGAACACGATAGTGGCCCGCTGTGGCGTACTCTTGGCAAGTAAACTGACATGATATATCTCGACATGCTGTTATGACATCTAGCCTGACATGACAAGTAGGAACGACCTGGACACCGTAGGCGATTGTGTTTGTACAAATAAACCAGTACTGTCTTGCATCATGTCTAGGATAGGGATTCCTGAGTACCACGGTCAGGGATACCTACAGCAATTGACTAAGGCTAATAAACTAGAATAATTCAGTAGACATGAAGAGATTCCCAGCTACAGGCAATCCCGTTATCTAGGCGTATTAGGTGAACTTGTAGCCTACCGACGAGTAGGACACATTTCCAGCACACAGTCACGTATTGCATTCTTCACAAACGAACATTCGACCTGGATAACCAGATGGTCTGCAGAACTTATGGCTGTTGGGATAATCTCATTGCATCTTGCTAGTAACTAGGCCTGTGATAACCCTAGTTAGTTAAAAGTATCAAGCCGTACTCTTGATTGGCCGTGATTGATTGGATGTAGTTTATTCCAGCTTAGTCTTATCCTGATCCTGTGCAAGATTGTGACATGACATGATTATTGATGCTTGCCTTAACAATAACGATCGGGGGTCCAGTTCTGTTCAGGCGAAGGGTTACAACCCCGGTCCTTATTTGGTTTAAGGGTTGTAACCTGGCTCCCAGAGCAGTTATGTATCCTCTCTTCGTTTATTGTCTTATTGCAATCCCATGCCATGTTCGTCATGTTTTACCTTACCTTAATACCATGATTAATTATGCTGGCCTTAGCAATAAAGATCAGGGGTCTAGTTCTGTTCTGGCGAAGGATTACAACCCCGGTCCTTGTTTGGTTTAAGGGTTGTAACCTGGCTCCCAGAGCAGTTCTGTGTCCTCTCTTCGTTTATTATTTTTACTGTACCAATAGTATTTGAGACGGGTTTCTATTCAGGTGAAGGGCTGCAATCCCGGTCCTTGTTTGGTTTAAGGGTTATGACCTGGCTACTTGAATAGTTTCCTCGTACTCAGCTTACTGTTGTTATCTCTATTATTATCAGTTTTTTATTTATTATCTTTAATATTCTATTGTGATATGGTGGTTTTAGTTCCTAAGTGAAGCCTCCTTTGTGGCACTTGCTCTTTCTGGGGTCTGATCCAGCTGGTTTTGTGTGGCCAGATATCGGAGCAGCACCAGAGGATCCACCTGTCTTCCAGCCCGATGGTGACCACCAGGCATAACCAGGGCAACGAGTGGATTTCTTTTGTCCTTCCACTCTATTTGTAAAATTATTCTTTTAAGGCGAGCACGTGTTAGCTCGGTTGTACCTTTATTTACTATCTGCCTACGGGCTGTAACATGATTGACAAATCCTAGGGTTGATCATGTATTGACTAAAACTCCTGCTAGTCTTGACATTTTGTACGACTAGCTTCATGATCATCCGAATATGTAATGTATGGGACGCCTTACTATTGTATATTTGGTGCTCTGACATCTTGTAACTGTTACTACTTGCTTGTGATTGAGACAATAGGCTTGTTCATGTCCATAGGAGACTGTTGGCTTGTAGTTAAACCCTCATGTATCTAGACAGCCGTGACCGTATAGCAAGGTGGATTGTACTTCAATATACGTAGCTGGCTATGTACGCCTCCGCTCTCCAGTATTCTGGTTCTGGGGCGTTATATGGTTTTAGTGGTGGCCCATACAGGTCTTATAAATCAAGATATGTGAGGGTTTACCAAATAGATGTCTCAATCAGTACTCGCCCTTGATCTCTGTTCATATTTTCAAATCCCTGAGAATCTTGACTTGATTACATGTTTGTATCGTTGATCTGTTCTGGTCCTTCCTTATTGTTCTCTATGTCGTCTTCTTCAGCGGCATTGTTCTTGGACCTATCGATCAGCAAGGCGGAGCACCTCCTGCGGGCCAGCAGCAACCTGGAGATCAAGCCCAACATTCAGGAGTAGCCTCCAGAGTCATGCCTACCGAAGGGGAACCACCAGTTCAGCCCGTCCAGCCTGCAGAGCCTAATGATGGCTCTTTGGTGGGTCTCATCAGGTCCCTATTAGCTTCCCAGGATCATCGAGGAGATGTCTTGCACCAGGCGGGTGGCAGACGCTTGACCAGAGGAGGTCATCAGGGTAATACCGCGGCCAACAGCTTCAAGCGCTTGAACCCTCCCTTCTTCGACGGCAGTGAAGATGCGAGCGCTGCAGATGCTTGGCTTCAGGACACAGAGGTGATTCTAGAAGCAGCCAGGACTCCAGAGAACGAGAAG
>JANAVB010033203.1:0-26457 GCA_029216955.1 Iris pallida | reverse complement strand
TCCCTGAGGACCTGGTTGCTTTCCACAGATTTAGACGAGCACTTGCAGTTGACTGGGTACGAACGGGACTTGAGACGGACGTGAGGCAGAAGACGACGAGTGTTACCTGAGAGTTCCCTTGACTCAGGTATGATACTGTTTAGGTTAAGAGCATCATTATCTAGTGTAAACCCCATAATTATATTTGAATTTTTTTATAATTTAATTATTATGTTAGGCATTCCATTTTATGGATTATTTACTACTAGTTTATTAGTATAATTAATGTATGTGTGTATATTATATTATATGTGTGCATGTTAGTATTTCTATTAATAAGGAATATAATTAAATCTAGGATTTTAGGAATTTATTTGTAATTTTTGTGATAATTTTTGTTAGCTAAAGAAAGATATATAGATATATATATATATATTATATTATATATATATTATATACTTAACTTTTCGGAAAAAGAATTAGAAAAGAAAAAGAATGAGAAAGAAAACCAAAGAAAAGGAAAAAAAAAAAGGAAGTGAGCAGCAGCCGCTCACTTAAGTGAGCGGGCCCACCAGCGTTAGCAGCGGAGCAACCCCCCCCCCCTCCCCCCACGCGTGTACAGTAGGATTAGTGGGAAATTGAGTAATCCGAAACCCATTTGTATTAGGGTTGGTTGCAACTTGTATATTATAACTTTTTGCACAAAACTCAAAACCCTAAACTTCCAAAATGAAAGTTGCGGCTGATCAACCCTCTTCTCCTACGAGTTCGTTTCACCAGCGATGGAGTTTTGTGCGTGACGAACGGAGCATCGGAAGTCATCCCCTCGCCACCCAGGAGCAGTTTTCCACTCATGTACCCTACTTCCCTACGACGTAACTTTTTACTCGTAGCACCGATTTTCGATCCGTAAGATTTTCTGGAAAGTAGACTTGACCTTCTTCGAGATCCTCCAGTGGATTTGAAACAACCCATTGACTTACTCGAAAAATCGAGACAAAGTTGAAGAAAAATCTATTTTCTGTAATACTAAAAACTGTTTTAAACGACAACTTGTCGGCCAATTACTTGCTGTGCAGTAAAGAATTTTAGAAACTAATTGAAAATAGTAAAAGACAACATAACCGAGATCGCAACGCATCTTCTTGATCGTCGTTTCGATTAACGTGCAAAAGTAAATTGATGTTGAAGTTGAGAAAAACCTGTGTTAATTTATATTAATTTTTGAATTTTGTCCATATGGCGTGCGCCCCGACAAACAGGGCGACATAGTCGTACGCTATATGCATCGAAAGGCGAGTATGAACGTTGCTGACGTGTGGGAACTGACGAAACTCAGTTTCGTCGTGTGCGTGACGAAATCAGTCCGTATCCGTCAAGATACCCCCATATCGCCAATAAGCAAACTTTGCCCTAACTTTATGTACAGTCGTCGATTCGAGACAAAACTTGCGCCAATAGGTCCGGATCGAAATTTTGGTCCTGTGTGCCAAGTTTGGTTCGATTCTGAGAGGTCGAATCAGAACCCTTTTTGGGGCCCGCGACCCACTCAAACGGGCGATTTTGTACACGGCTCATCGGAATCCAAAACTGGACACACCATTGAGTTCCTCTCCTCAAACTGAATCCGTAGACATGTAGTTTGACGACTTTAGACCATAATTTGGCACGCGTTTCGGTGCAAAGTGGGTCCAACGGTGGACATCGTTTTGACCCAAATTATGATTTTGCCCCTGTACCAGAATTAGACTTTTGGATAGGCATTTCTAGTATATTTTACACCGAGTACGTTTTTGATGTTTGTTTCAGCGTCCAGAGTTGTTTGGAGATTGTGACGTTTTTGGCTGACATTGTGATTACCTGGACTTGCCACTTTGCACCATCAGGCAAGATACCTTGCCACCCTACTCTGTAATTATTATATCTTATTTTTAGTTGTTATTTTTAGCATTTCTTATTTCTTAATAAAACTGTGCGTCCAAGTCACACTTGGGTGTAAGCGACTCTATCGGTCGTTTTTTGCTTTTATTTATCTCTCTTACATTGACTTAGTCTAGTGACCTCCCATTGATGATGAGGTATTGGTATATCTCATACGGCCTTGTCACTTGCTTACCATGTGTTGTGAGTCACGTGTAGGACACGTACGCTCGTAGTCGGCTGGCCACCGATACGTATGGAGCGTGCGACGGATAGGAGAAACTGCCAATAGAATTGCATGTTAGAAGACTTGGCGGTTACTAGAGGTTCATATCAGCCATGGAGATGATGATACTAGGCATTGGGTGGGGAGACACATACCTGACGTATGGGCTTCTTTTCACTTCCCTGATTACCTGCGCTCCTCTGGAGATGCAGGCTCCAAGCCCCTCTGACGTTTCCCAGAGCGTTATGGACGTAGCCCTTGCACATGGTGCCCTCTGACGCTTCCAGAGCGTTATGAACGTAGGCCCCTGGTGCCCTCTACGGGAACTATGCCGATCCCATTTACAGCCAGGGCTCATGTCGAAGGATTATATCTCAACTGCATATTCACAATAAATGGTCAGGAGCCCGATTGCATGCATACCTTTTTCTCTTATTATCTTATCACAGTTTATATGGCATGGTGTTTTCTTCTTGTACTGTCTCCCTGAGGACCTGGTTATCTCTCCAGGTTTAGACGATTTTCCACAGGAGTACGGAGCGTCGTTGGAGCTATCCTACATTGATGACGAGGCAGTCCCTACTGAATTCTAGTCTATTCTTTATTGAGACATTAGTGGACATTATTTTACATCTCTTTTCTTTCTATTTTGTGGAGGTGGACTCCGATCTTGTTGTCACGCCCCAGAACCAGAATACTGGCAAATAGGGACGAACCAGGCCAGGTACGTATACCAAAGTACTCCAGTACTCCGAAATAACGTATAAGCTGTATAGATGGGGTTACTACTACACAAGCCAACAGTCGATCCTAGGTCAAGAATCCTAGGTATCTCAATCACAGGCAGTAAACAATGTACAAGAAGTAAGATCAACTGGAATATAAAATAGTAAAGCGTCCCAAACTATCATATATCAATGATCATGAAGCTAGTAATACAGAGTGAAGACTAGCAAGAGTAATAGTCATACATGATAAGCTCTAGCTATAGTCTAGAATACGCAAATCATGTTCTGGCCCGTAGGCTAATGTCAAGTCCAAAACACGAGCTAAACACGTGCTCGGAGGCTAAATGCCATAAAAGAATAATGTACATAACTAGTGGGAGAATGAAATAGAAAACCCACTAAGGTACTCTGGTGCTCTGGGTAATCACCAACGAGTGAAAGGTACGAAAGATCCTTCGGGCTCCTCTATCAGATCTGGCCAAACAAAACCAGTGGGGTCAGACCCCCAATAGCAAGTACCACAAAGGAAGCCAAACTATGAACTAAAACTAGCATGCAAATCATAGCAACGGATAGAGACAGAAATAAGTAAAGCAAATCGAGACTCGTGCGCTACCAATGCACTTATCCCGAGAATAGAAAAGACAATAAGTAAAGCCACATGTAGCATAAAGTAAAGGATATGACGTAATGTAAACTGTGTACATGTAAGAAAAAGGAAGCATGTGAACATGAAAGATAAACTAGACATGTGAGAATGTGAGGTAACTGAGACATGTGAGCAGTGAGATACTATATAAACGATAAATGATAAGATGACTTAAGAACTATTCCGAAACCCAAGTTACAACCCGTAAACCAAACAAGGACCGGGGTTGTAATCCTTCTCCTAAAGAACTTTAGTATCTAATCATTTACCGGCAAAAGTAAAGCATAAACAAAGATGTACTGAAAATAAACAAATCCGAACACTGCCTAGACAAACTAGACTAGACTGGACTCCATACAATAGTCGCGGCAAAGCAATGAGTACGACTTTATACATTAGCTAACTAGGGTTGTCACAATCCTAATTACTAACAAATACAAGTTTGAAATTCCAAGTCCAGCACCTGCCTGCTACTACCTGAATGGTCCAAGCCAAAGGAGCAATGGTAATAGTGGATACATCGCCCAGGAACAAATGTATCCTATAGTAGTGTTACACACTCGCCCGGGAGACAAATGTACCACTAAGACATATAATAATGGGTACATCGCCCAGGAGACAAATGTACCCGGTGCAACACTCGACGGTGCGCTGGAAGTGTGCTCATCATGACAGATAGCTCCAAATCCCAAGGATATATATAATGCCAAGACCAAAGGGGCAACAGGTAACTAGAAAATCCTCAATGATCTAAGTAATCAAGCTAGTTGTTTAGTCCTTAACATTTCTTGTTGGATTCTGGATGTGGCATTCCGCAGAATCCATCCTAGACATGAGACATGCAAGACTGGACAAAAGCGAGAATGTGCACCATAACAAGCCACAACAAGAAAATATCATAAACTGGAAGCTAGGAGTGCGCTACGACGAGCCACTATAGGAAGTGCGCCATGACAGGCCACTATCATGTAAGAAAATAAGAAGATGTATAAGAGTGCACCACGACGGATCATTATCTAGTAAGCAAAGGAGACATGTAAGAAGAGTGCGCCACGACGGACCACTATCATGTAAGCAAAGAAGGCATGGCAACAATTATCATAGCTTGTAAGAAAGAATCTATCAAAAAGACATATCATTGCATGTGGGGAAGAATAATTAAAACTAAGTACATTTCATAGCAAAATGATTGAACATTCGCTAGTATCAAGTGTATATTGGGTGTACAATCATTTTCTAACTATAAAAGATCATCTAATCATGTTAAGAAATCATTACAATCGAAGAAAATATCAAAAAAATGGACAAAAACGGGCAAAAAGGGGCAAAAATAGACTAAAATAGCCTAAACGGATTATCCGGCGGATTATTGCGGATTACCGGCGGATTTTCCGAAGTGTCACAGCAAGTTTAGTGGTGCAAGTTCGGATTTTCCGACGGATTTTCGCGGATTTCAGACGGATTTTCCGAACCGTCACAGAAAGTTGATTTTTGAAAACTTAAAACTTGTTTCGGCCATAAAAACTTCATTTTAAATCGAAATTCGGATTTTCAAAAGTTAAAATTGCATAGAATTGAATTTCCTAAAACATGGAACTATTATATTTCAAAAATTCAAAGATTTGATAGATCAATATCTCAAATACTCCCAAAAATAGGTTTTCGGGGCACCGAAACGGGTTCCGATTGCCACCAAACTCAAAATCCATGATATACAAACTAGGTGAGGGCCTCATGTATGTATATGTGACCAAGATCCATGATGGTAACACTAGTATAACTCTTGATACCAATTTTTCTACTAAGTCAATATTGGGTTTTAACAGAAAATTAAAACCTTGCTTAAACAAATTTTAGAAACATGCATATATACGAGAATCATAAGGAAAACATATTTTACAAAATGAGTTTAGAACAATTCTAAGTATTTACTACCAAGGAAAAATAAAATGACAACAAAAATATTTCTGTTCAAGATTTGGCAAGATATACTTGCCTAGTTTAAGCTTCAAGCCTAATCTTCTACTCCTCCTCCTAGGGGGGTTAGACACCACACCCAAGGCCTCAAGGCCAAGCTCTTGGCAATCTCCAAGGGGGAGAGAAGGGAAGAAGAAATGAAGAGAGAGTGAAGAGAGTGAAAAGAGAGGAGAGAGAAAGTGAAAGTGTATATATAGAAGGAAGAATTAATCTTAGCCGTTAGATCATGATCCATGTGAAAATCTAAGTCAATCATGGCCATTCAAACAAAACCAAATATCCATTGGATAATAGGGTGCATCTACACTATTCACGAAAATATCTAAATATTATTCATCAAAATATCCAAAACACTATTCATCAAAATATCGGAAACACTATTCATGAAAATATCTAAAATCAAAAATATCTAAAATGTAAAAAATCTGTCTGGACGGTATGCCGTCGGTATACACCGGTATACTGGCGGTATGCCGGCCAAGAAGAAAATCTATAAGTTAAAAAAAATTTAAAGCATTACGAAAACCAAGAAAATACGAAATACACTACAAAATACGTATCCGTATATAAATACCGATACTATAAGACGAGTCTCACAATTGTGAGACTATTTTTCATAGCTGTTTGGAGTGAGCATGTACATCCGGCTATCTTTTGATACTCTTATTTATTTATTTGGACTCTATTATCTTCTGTGTTGAGCTGTGATGAGATTAGATTATATTATTCTGGCATGTGATTATTTTATTTACAGCTTATGTACATATATGAGGATTCCATATATTGGTGTATTCTTCGTACATGTGCAGCTGGCATGTTCACGTGCTTGGTCCTATGTATTTTGGGACTGGGGTGTTACATGTTTTTGTGGTGGCCCATGCAGGTCAACGTTAATATTGTTCGGTTACATGACTGTGCCTAATATGCCTGCATATAGGAATAGGAATATCTCATCCAGAACTACTACTACCTCTTGACTTCCAATCTTTTCGAAACTTCCTTGATTATTTGATTTACCTCATATCTAATCTTTCCTCATATCAACTTATCTTTCTCGTGCCAACAGTATGTATTTAAGAAGCGGACGCACTGCTGCCTTGGCCCTCACATCTGGTGAAGAGGCTACTCCGGAGGGACAGAATCCTCCCATGACTCCAGCGACACCATACCAGCCAGGACAGTCGCAGCCAACTACGACACCGACGACGGAGTACCCAGAGATCGTAGCACCCCCAGGCAGCCAGGCTGGACATACTACTACCATGCCACCAGAAGAGAATGTACCACTGCCTCCACCACCACCATTCCCTCAGCAGTTTCCTCCACAGTCGGGACCTCAGATGCCTCCACCACCGACTGATGGGAGCCCTACTTATCAGTTTATGTACGCCATGATGCAGGCTCAGTGGCAGAAGACTGAGCTGATGAGACAGACGATGATGGCAGCATTAGCTAGACCTCCACCACTACCTCCAGTACCAGCACCATCTCTGCATCCTTATGAAGGCTCTATCAAGAATTTTACAGATATAAACCCCAAGGCCTTTAGAGTAACGGAGAAGCCATTAGAGGTGTCACAGTGGCTTATTAGTACAGAGAAGCTACTGAAGGCATCCCAGTTGCCAGTTCGAGATTGGATGACAGCAGTGGACCTACTGTTAGAAGATAATGCTCACCACTGGTGGAAGGCAGAAGAGAGACGATTAGGTACTGGGATCACCTGGAAGCAGTTCTATGATGCGTTTTATGAGAGGTTCTTCCCTATTCATGTACGAGATGGTCTCTATGACCAGTTCCTTCATCTAAAGCAAAGGAATATGACAGTCAATGAGTATGACACAGAGTTCAATCGCTTGAGTCGCTTTGGTGCGGGATTGATTCCGACGGAGTTAGAGAAGGCGAGGAGATTTCACCAGGGGCTTGCACCAGAGCTCAAGTCAGAAGCCCGTTTGCCATTACTGCGGAAAGCAAGGACATCTCTAGAACGACTGCAGGACTCGCCTTAGATTGTGCTTGAGATGTGGATCCAATCAGCACATGCTCAAAGACTGTCTGGAGCAACAGGCGATGGTACATGCTCGGCAGAACCTAAGACCTACAGCCCCAGCTCTTCTAGCACCACGGCCTGTAGCAGGAGCACCTCGTCCAACATTGCCTCCTCAAGGCGTACAGTACAACAAGGCCAGAGCTCAGGGCCCAGGACAGAATTATGGGCAGGTATTCTCACTTGCTGTTGAGGATATAGAGACAGAGGCAGAGGTTATAGCAGGTATGGTTTTAGTTGCATCTTTTCCTGCTATTACATTATTTGATACTGGAGCAACTCATTCATTCATAGCCACAAGTTTTGCCACTAGACGCAACATTCCCATCACACCCTTAGCTAATAATGTTAAAATTCTCACTGGAGGAGGATTTGTACCTGTTAGTGGTATTTGTAGACTGTCCTGTAGTGATAAGTGGCAGAGAGATGATGGCACGACTTCTTGTATTCCCTATACCGATATTTAATGTGGTTCTTGGAATGGACTGGTTGAGCCAGTATTTCGTCCTCATAGACTGCCATAGGAGCAGTATTATCTTTAGACCACCGAATGCGGAGGAGTTTTTCACCAAAAAAGACGGAGAGAGTTGTGATGCACCCGCATCGGAGACTCATATGATGATGCATGACACCCCTCGGCATCCTATTATCACTGAGTTCGAGGATGTATTCCTCGAGGAATTGCCAGGACTACCACCTGACCGAGATATTGAGTTTTCTATTGAGCTTATTCTAGGAGCCGAGCCTATCTCATCTCGAGTTTATCGGCTAGCGCTCAAAGAGTTGGTAGAGATGAAAACGCAGATTGATGACTTATTGGAGAAAGGCTTTCGTGCCAGTGCATCACCATGGGGAGCACCCATTCTTTTTGTACCTAAGAAAGACAGGACAGTGCACATGTGTATCGACTACAGACCATTGAATGCAGTAACGGTGAAGAACAAGTATCCCTTGCCGCATATGGACGATCTATTTGATCAATTGAGTGGAGCAAAATTATTCTCCAAGATTGACTTACGATCGGGCTATCACCAATTGAAGGTTCGGAAGGAAGACATTGCAAAGACAACTTTTCGATCAAGGTATGGACACTACGAGTTCTTGGTCATGCCTTTCGGTTTGACCAATGCTTCCGCAGTCTTCATGAATTTAACGAACAAGATCTTTCACCAGTAATTGGACAAATTTGTAGTAGTCTTGATTTACTCCAAGAGTCAAGAGGAGCATGAGCAGTATCTACGGATCGTTTTGGGAATATTGAGGAATGAGCGACTTTTCACGAAACTTAGCAAGTGTGATTTCTTTCTCAAGGAGGTATCATTTCTTGGTCACATTGTTACGGGTGATGGTATATCAATGGACCCAGAGAAGATAACAACAGTCAAATCATGGCCCGCTCCCACATCAGCTTCTGAGGTGAAAAGTTTCCTCGAACTTGCGGGTTACTACCGACGGTTCGTGGAAGATTTCTCTCGAATAGCGGGGCCTATGACTCGATTAACTTGCAAGGATCAGGAGTTTGTATGGACAGACGAGTGTCAAGCCGTATTTGATGAGTTGAAGAAGCGATTGACCACAGCACCGATCTTGACACTACCATCGGGCCCGGGAGGATTTGTGATCTACAGCGACGCATCTGGGAAAGGATTAGGATGCGTATTGATGCATCACGGTCATGTAGTAGCATATGCATCACGACAGTTGAGGGTGCACGAGAAGAATTATTTGACCCACGATCTAGAGCTCGCAGCGGCTATCTTTCCTTTGAAGCTATGGAGGCACTACTTGTACGACGAGAATGTTGATATCTACACTGATCATAAGAGCCTCAAGTATGTGTTCACACAAAAAGAGTTGAATATGCGACAGCGATATTGGTTGGTGTTGATGAAGGATTACGAGATCGAGCTTCATTATCATCCGGGCGAGGCTAATGTCGTGGCAGATGTCACGCCCCAGAACCAGAATACCGGAGAGCGGGGGCAGACATAGCCAGCTACGCAATCCCAAAGTACGTTAATACTCTGAAATAACGTATAAGCTGTCAAGACATGGGGGTTACTCTACAAGCCATCAGTCAATCCTATGGTTTAACAATCCGAGGTATCTCAATCACAGGTAATTATACAAGAGCAAGGAGTACGATCATCATACATAAAATAGTAAGGCGTCCCGAACCATATATATACATGAATGATCATGAAGTCAGTACCACAGAACTGATGACTAGCTAGAGTATTAGTCGTACATGATAAGGACTAGCTATAGTCTAGAATACACATATCATGTTTATGCCCGTAGGCTACAATATCAAGGAAAATACCAAAACACGAGCTAAACACGTGCTCGGGGCTAAACATTACAAGAGGAGAATTTTTATATCAGTAGGAGAATGAAGAAGAAACCCACTGAGGCACTCTGGTGCTCCGGCTGGTCACCGTCGAGTAGATGGTGCGGTAGATCCTTCGGGCTCTTCTATCATAACCTGGCCATACAAAACCAGTGGGGTCAGACCCCAAATAGCAAGTACCACAAAGGAGGTCGAACTAAGAACTTAAAACCAGCATCATAGGCAATCAACAAGGAGAGAAAGCAATAAGTAAATGAGGATCGAGATTCGTGCAGTACCAATGCACTTATCCCGAACATAGGAAGACAGTAAGTAAATCATCATTTGACATAAGGTAAACTGGAGAACATGTTAAATAAATATAGCTAGGAAATATACGAAGAGAGGATGAAGGTATTGTTCCGGAAGCCAGGTTACAACCCTTAAACCAAACAAGGACCGGAATTGTAACCATTCGCCCGAACAGAACTTGGTCTCTGATCATTTATTGCTAGAGGTGACAATCAGAGAGTGACAATACAGAGTATAATACATTAGAGTGACAATCATTGCCACCATTATCCTGGAACATTTAGGAACTGGATCTAGACAAGACTTAGACTGGAAAAGTGATATACGATAAGATAACCATGGAACTATTCAGATAACCAGGTTACAACCCGTAAACCAAACAAGGACCGGGGTTGTAACCCTTCGTCTGAACAGAACTTGGTTTCTCCCACCATTTATCGGCAAGATAAAATAAGAAATCAGGACATGTAACAATCATGTACAAGATCGAGACAAGACTAGACAGATTGAACTCCATCCAACATTCACGGCCAAGCAATAAGTACGGCTTGATACTTTAACTAACTAGGGTTATTACAAGCCTTAGTTACTAGCAATATGCAATGAGATGTTCCTCCAGCCACAAGCCCTGTAGCTAATCCAGGTTATCCAGGCGACTTGGATTCATTAAGTAGTTATCAATAATTATTAGGTAGCTTGGTGTGCACCACATGACAGTGTGCGTAGAAATTGTTTCATGAAGTGCCCCACATGACAGTGGGCTGGAAATGTGCCCTACTCGACGGCAGGCTACAAGTCCAAACAATTATGGCCGGGATAACGGGATCGCCTGTAACTGGGGAAATCACTCATGACTACTGAATTATTCTAGTTATTAGCCTTAGCCATTTACAGTGGGTACCCATGACCGTGGTACTCAGGAGTCCCAGTCCTAGACATGATGCAAGACAAGACTGGTTCATTTGTACAAGCACAATCGTCCACGGTGTCCAGGTCATTCATTCTTGTCGTGTCATGTTAGCCGTCTCAACAGCATTTCGAAAAATATATGTCAGGTTTATCATGTCAAGAGTGCGTCACATCGGGCCACTATCAAGAATTATCATGCCAAGTTATCATGTCAAATTTGTCAAGTCAAGTTATCTTGTCGGAAGTGCACCACGGCGGGTCACTATCAAGTCATGTCATTTATCAAGGAGGGGAGAAACTTGTGCAATTAAATTATAATATATCTATAATATATATATTCTTGAAGCCCGGAAGAAACTCTACAACCTTCATGTTGGGAGTGGGAAGAAATTCTGACCACAATTCAGGCAAATAAAATATTTAAACAATCAAAGTGGACCCCCTGCGGCCCAAAAGTGGAAGAACATACATGCGGCCAAAGAGAGTGGGAGGCCACCCATGCGGCCAGCCAAAGCTTATGCGGACAGGAAATAACTGAAGGGGGGGCCATGCGGCCAAGAATGGGTGGGAGGCCATGCGGCCAACATTAAATGCCAGCAAGAAATATTCATGCAATCAGAAAAGACAAGAAGAGTGGGACCCACAATAAATACAAGCTTCCACTCAAGCAAAAGAAAAGTTCACGTGGCCACTTAAGTACAGAGGCCATGTGGCCTAAATTATATATTCTAGCCAAGTGGGACCCAACAATCAATGCAGCAAGGAAGGAAAGTCCACGTGAACCATTTAATTAATGATCCACATGAAGCAATATTTACATGTATATAATAAGCCATGCCTGTGGAAGGGGCCATACGGCCAACTAAAATGGCTAAAGCCATATGCATGCGGCCAAGAATTTATTGCCATGCAAAATGTCTAAAGGCCATGCGGCCAGCATGTGTGCTGATGGCCTATGCGGCAATCAAACAATGCATGCGGCTCAAGTTGTAGGCCATGCGGCCATAGAGCAAAAGCTACTGCTAAATGCCTTAAGCATTAAATGCTAATGCCTAAAGCATTAAATGCTAATGCCTAAAGCATTAATCCCATGCATTAATAACTAATCATTACAAAAGACACTTGCCAGCACATGTATTTTAAGTAAATGCATTTAAGAATGCATCCTTTAACAATTGCCAGCACATGCATTTAAACGATGCATTTAAGAATACATGCATGCATGAACAATGCATTTAAACTCAGTAAGCTTATGCGGCTAAGGCCACTATATGCGGCTAGTACTAAATATAATGCATTAATGCATGCTTTAAACTCATGAAGTATATGCGGCTGACTGCATTTCGTGCATTATCTGCTTTAAAATGTAAATGGCATGCGGCTGAGTGCATTCTAACATGCATTAAAATAAAATACCCATGTGGCTAAGCAAAATACAAGCTTGTCTTTAGCAAGCTAAGAAAGCTAGGGAGTCACATGCGGCCAGAGAAAATATTAAATAAGTGCATGCAAAAGAAACTAAGTGCATGCAATGAAGCTGCATGGCCATGCGGCCAGGAAATGCAAATTTTTGCTTCCCACAGAGAATATGTCCATGAAAAATACCATGGCCTCCATGCTCCACCAAACAACAATAGGAACCCAAATCCAAACTTTCATGGGTCAATTTTGGGTAAAATGAAATTCTCTACAACATGAAACCATCAGTTAGCAAAAATAAGCAAGTTTAACAGGTCAAAGCCCATGAAAACCAAAATTCCACAAAGCTAGATCTACCACAATCCACCCGGTAAAACCGAAAACTCCAAGTTCTAAACATGCTTAAAATCATGCAAGGAAGAAGATGGAACAAGCAGAAATAAATTTGTTCAAGGTTCGACAAGGTGTACTTGCCTCTCTCCAATGTCTAGGGTTTGGTGGAAAAGAAATGAATGAGGGTGAACGAGGAGAGAGAGAGAAAAATGGCTTATACAATAAGCTCAAGTGATCTCCACCATTCATTCCTCTCCACTAAATCTAAACCATACACCTCATCTCATGAGAAACCAAACTAAACCAAACCAAGTCAAAGTGGAACCGAACCAAATAAAACCAAATCCAAGTTAAACCGAGTCATAAAAATCCTACACTTAGGAAAAAATTTAAAATATCACGCAAATCGATAAATACGAAATACGGCTCAAATAAACACGTATTCGTATAAAATACCGATATAGTGAGACGGGTCTCACAGCAGACGTATTAAGCCGCAAGCCCATGGCACACTTTTTGACTACGCATAAGGAGTTGATTAGAGACATGGAGCAGCTTGGCATTGAGGTAGTATTGCCTGGAGCAGATGGCGTATTAGCTAACCTCCAAGTGCAATTATCATTGGTAGGGCGCATCAAGGCAGCATTGCCCAATGATGCTAGATTTCGATGGCTCAGAGAGAGGACTGAAGCAGGAGAGCAGACGGGATTGAGGATCCATCCCGATGGGACATTGCGATGTGGTGATCGCATTTATGTTTCCAATGGAGAGCTACGGCAGGAGCTTATGGCAGAGGCTTACAGTTCGATATACTCCATTCATCCCGGAGGAATCAAGATGTACTGTGACTTACGACAGTATTATTGGTGGTACGAAATGAAGCAGGAAATAGCTCGTTTCGTTGCCAAGTGTTTGGTATGTCAACAAGTGAAGGCGGAGCACCAGAGGATGGCCGAATTATTGCAGCCGCTACCCATTCCCGAGTGGAAGTAGGAGCACATCACTATGGATTTTGTCACGGGTTTTCCGCGGAGTCCTAGGGGACGTGACGCAGTGTGGGTGATTGTTGATTGACTTACAAAGTCAGCCCATTTCTTACCTCTTAGAGTGGGCCAGTCGACAGAGGTATTGGCAGAGATGTATATGGAGCAGATTGTGAGATTACACGGTGTGCCTGTTTGTCACGACCCGCATCCGCTTTTCGGATACGAGACGTGTCCAAGCCAGCCTACGCCGCAGAGTCGGCGGTAGAACGCTGTCAAGCCCGCAAGAAATAAATGCTCAAAATATCATATTTGCTGCTCATTCACATTTCTAAGTTTATTACAACAGTTACAACATCTAAAATTAAAGGAAATACAAGATTTTACAATTAATAAAAATGGTACAACTGTTTTCTATTTCTAGGTCGGCCTCAGCATACCCATGTCTTTCCAGTGCTAAGAGTGATCGCGGCTAAACTTGAAAAATATTATTTTTCAGTCAGGAATGGAACAAGTATACAAACCGACGGCAATGCGAAAATACAATAGAATTGACAAGACATGAAAATAGCATATGAGATATGAAAACTAGGAAGTAACTGATGACATGGCACGGTGGAGAAGAAAAGGAAAAATAAAAGACTTCTACCTAGGTGGTGTGAAATATCCGTTTCGACATGTGAACGGCTAGGGAATAAATCCGACTCACTGCATGTGTCGTGTGCAGCTGCTATCATTCAAGAATAGGTATTTTGGAGATATTTCTGGGTAGTCCACATGTCTACTAAGATATTTCCCCTCCCGACTACTCCGTGTGATGAGCGTGTCAACAAGAAGCAAGATATATGTATAGACATAAAATAGAAAGACTACTATGAATTGAAAGCAATCAGAAAGTGCACTTGCCTGAGGTCCTTAGCTGGTGAAACCAATAATACTATACCATTCAATGAGCCACAATCAGTCAACACATGCAGAAGTCTCCAGATGCTGAAATAAACAGTACCAATGTTCTCAGAATAGTCAAATTAGCTAGGATTGCCTGTCCTTAAGTCCAATTCTGGATACAGGGGCAAAACGGTAGTTTTAGGCCAAAACGGTGTACGTCGTTGGACCCGCTTTTCACCGAAAAGCGTGCCAGAGTCAACGGTCTATAAAGTCGTCAAACTACATGTTAACAGGTCTGGTTTTTCGATACGAACCCAACCATATGTCCAAAGTTGGATTCCGGCGGGCCGTGCACAAAATCGCCCGTTGAGTCGGACCGTGGGGCCCGCAAAACGGCGTTCCGATTCAACTGTCTCAGAATTGGACCAAACTTGGCATACAGGACCAGAAAAATGATACGGTCCTGCTGGCGCAAGTTTCGTCTCGATCTGACGAGCGTGCACAAAGTAATTGGAGAATTTTCACAGAGGCTGATACGGTGAATTTCGACGGATACGCATCAAATTCGTCGCGCACACGCGACCAATTTGAATTCCGTCAAAGCCCACACGACCACGAAGCCGTTACGCAGCTGTCGATGCCTACGGTGCGCGACCACGTCGTCCGGAATGGCGGGACGCACGTCGTATCGGAAGAATTTCTTATTTTCTATATTTTTGAAAACAGTTTTTTTTTGAACTTCATCCATGATTTACTTCATGCACACGCATCAAAAAACAGAACTACAAGTTGCATTTTGATCTTGGTTATGTTAAATTTAATTGTGTTCAATTAGTTTCTGAAAACTATTAAAGCACAGATCGAAATTCGGCTTCCAAAACACTCGATTGGGATAGTTTTCTAATTATTTACGGACAGGTTTTTTTGCCATGTTTGGATCGATTTATCGAGCATCCTAGGTCTTTCGAACAAAAACTAATTGAAGGGATGTAGACGTGTATAGGTTGACTACATACCAGAGCAATCCGCTCGTGAAACGGACGAGTGTGGTGGAAGAAATCTCGTCGCGAAGTCGCCATCATTGTTGCAACTGCTGTTGTTGTGTTCCTTTGTGCGCGCGCGGGCTGTTACTGGTCGGCCGACGGCCTGCGACGACGCCGAGGGTGCGGGTGGAGGGTCGCCCAGGGGAGGAGGAAGGGTGGCGCGCGATGGCTTAGGGTTTTCTCGTTCTTCCTTTCGATCTCTTTGTATATATATGTACGGTTATATATGGATGTCCGGTTGCGAAGGGCTCGGGACTGTGTAGCATAATCGGGGTTGGAGACTTCGGGCCTGGGAAGCTGAGTAGTTCAGCTCGGGTGGCCTGGCTCATGGGCTGAGCGGCCTGGGCCGAATGAGGGTTTTAAGCTGGGCTGCCACTGTATTAATGTGTATATATTTATATATATACCCACATAAAGATTTCAATACTTGTGTATATATATATATATATACATATATATACACACACACACATATATACATATATTATATATATATATGTATATATATATATATATATATATATATATATATATATATATATATATATATAAATATATATATATATATATTTATATATTTATATATATATATATATATATATATATATATATATATATATATATATATATATATATATATATATATATATAAACATACACACACCTATATTTAATATATATTTATATTTAATATATATTTATATATATACATGCATATATATATAATATTTGTATAATTCCAATTACATATTTCATATAATTCCAATACACCCTTATATATATTATATAAATATATATTCTTAAATATAATAAGCACATATTCATATAAAATTAGTATATGCGTAGCTGAAAAATGAATTATCAATGTATACACATATATTTATCCGAAACTCACTACAAAAAAATAGGTTTTTAGTAGCGAAAATTTTCGTTGCTAAAAGTACCACAAACGTTGCTAAAAGATTTAGCAACGAAAAATTTTCGTTGCTGGACTCGTTGTTTAAAGTGCGTCACCTAAAGTATTAGTAACGAAATGATGAATTCGTTGCTGAATTCTTACTTTTTAGCAACATGATATCTACAACAATGCATTCAACACTTTCAAAAAACTAACATTAAACTCAGAAGAAAAATAAACTCAGGAGAAAATCAAAAAGGGGTTGGTGACAAAATAAACTCAAGAGAAAACCCTAGATTTTTAGGGAAAGACGAACCTTAGATGAGGAGGTCGTCGACTGGAGAGGCGTTGATGGAAGGGGCGACTGTACGAAGAGGCGACTGATCGGAGAGGCCTCCGACGGAGACCGTAGATCCAAAACCGTCGATATGCGTAGGGTCTTCTTCGTTCTTTTGGAGAGGCTTCTTCTTCTTCGTTCTTTTGGAGAGGAGAAATTTTTTTAAGAGGGTTTTCGATTGAGAACGTAGGGTTTAATATATACTGTAGAGGAATATTTTGTTAAGAGGGAAAATTTTCGTTTGCCTCCCAAAGGAAACCGCCAAAAATTGCTCTAAATAATTTCCTTTGACATATTTAGCAACGATGCATTCCATTGCCATAAATACAAATATTTTAGCAACCAATTAATTCATTGCTAATTTTAGCATGAAAAATATATAGAGAATTTAGCAACGAAGTTGACGTTGCCTATTTACTTTCTAGTCTTTGGCAACGAAAATTAGTAACGACTAAAAATTTTGTTGCCAAACTTGATGTTTAGCAACGACAACGATATGCGTTGTAGAAATGATTTTTTCGTAACGAAAACGACCGTGTTGCTAGAAAATTCGTTGCCTTATGGAGTATTTCTTGTAGTGTGTACTGCATCAATATAATAATATAAAATATTTATCCAATAGAATATCGATTCAGTAATAATAAAGTTTATTAATCCCCAAAAATAATAAACTAATTAATTATTTATAAAATCTAATAATCACCATTTTAAATAAATAAAATAATTCAAAATTTTCGGGAAGGGGAGCTACAAATCTACCCACCTTAAAATAATTTCGTCCTCGAAATTCTAATTCCTACTATTCCTTAAAATAGTTTATATCCTCTTCCTAGCCAGTTGTAACTATATGTCTTCGAGGACTTCTACCCACCTTTGGTCACACTACCCACTTCAAACGCCTGACGTCATAACATTGTAACCCTCCAGCTAATTGCAAAAAGTAACTACCGACAGATATCTATAGCATAAGGCATCAACAACCCTCTCATATCTATCAAGCAACCCAAAATTTAACAAACAACAAAATTTACACAAGTAGCTAAGGAATATTAGAAAATTATAACAAGCATGACCATCGCCGCTCTGCAATAGGGAGGACAGGAAGATAAGGAAGAACAATCAAGAACAATTATGAAGTTTAAAGAGCGGTAGAGAATATACAATAATACAGATAGAAAGGGTATATATGAACCTATAGTCTTATTCGCTAGATTGGGCTACTCTAGTCCAGTCACTTGCTAAATCGAAGAACACTTGTTTCTTAGAGGGGCTTGCAATTCGTACAATATGAAAATTCCGTTCTCGGAGTTAATCTGAACAAGGTTCCAAAATAGAACAAAATTTGAAAAATCAAGATTGTGATCTTTTCCGTGGTTATTTAAACACACGAGCAAGGGATATAAATGCAATGCAAGATCATATCTCGACTTCCAGGTAGATGGAATAAAGGTTACGAATGGATTCACATTCTAAGGGATGGAGACTACATAATAGGTATAGGGACCCATTTCAAACAGTTCGGTTCTATAGTCCAAAATATGGTGGTATGCATGGATGGGTTTTACTGGGTCTTGATTGGTTCCCTAATTGGACATCAATCGTTGGTTGGATGAACCTTGGATTTTTATCTATATTGGCTGGACAAGATCCCTATGATAAAACTATGTCTACTAGGTTAGGGTAACCTAGAATAGGATTCCTTCCAAGTGATTGAGCTAGTTGCTGGTCGGGTTGGTTAGCTAGGTCCGAAGCCCAAAAATGCGCCCTCAGTGACTTTTGTGTTTAAGTGACACATGAGGCCTCAATTGGGTGGCATACTAGTGGTATGTGTGTAGTGGGCTTCGAGTAGATCACAACCGTATACTGGGTCGCAGGAATTGAGTCAAGGTTGAAGCTCTAGTGGGAGTCGAGAAGTATACCGTTATTGTGGTAAGGGTTATAGCTAGTCTTTTTAACCTGAAAGTCGTAGCACAAAAATAGAGTACAAGGGGACGGGTTTGAGTGGGACATGATATACCTAGATGAAGGTGGACTCGTCTAGATCTTGTATATGAAATTTGTTGGAAGGTAACATCTGGTCTCGTGCTCCGAATATTAATGGCACGGCTGAGGACACAAAATGATCTAAATGGATAGTGGGAGTCCATGGGGCACTAATTGTTATCCTAATAAAATTATTCTAATCAAACGGTAATCTTGGTATATCCTAAAAATTTTAGAAAGCTTACAGTCTACCCTCCTTAGAAGCTAGGATATGGTTTCAGAAGGATTCCAAAGTCCGGGTATTGTACCTCGACTCTTGTTAATAAGGAGTAAGGCAAGGCGTAATGGAGTAAGGTAGATATAAGTCAAGTCAAGGGTCATTCCTCAATAAATGGAAAACGATGGTGTACAATGACACATGGCGATAAAATAGAATGACCTACTCGTCCACAGTATACATGAGTTGTTGACGGGGTAACCAACTCTAAGGCACATCATATGAAAAGATTTCTAACCACTGAGTCGTAAATTTCTATTGGGGTCAAACCTGCCAGACTATTTGTCATAAGGGTTCTAGTTAAAGCAAGCTTCAATAAATAATTAGAGGCTCACAACATTTGGTCTCTGGAGAGTAGGTAGTCTCCTAGGTTGGCATTTGATCAAGGGAAAGGATCATAATCCTTCTCGGATTCCAATGACCAGGAGGTTAAGATAGGAGGTTTAGTGTCGAATGGTGGACGAGTAACTCAAGGCAAGGTTCCAGTCACAGGGCTGGCCGATGGTAGCCACACTTGCGTATACCACTATCATAGCCGTGGGAAATACCCTGTATCTATCTACCAATTACGAGCTTTCGTCTTTCTAAATCAGTGAAGGACGAAATAATAAAGGGTTCAAGGAAGATGTCACTGAATACAATTACATGATTCAAAGGTGAATGAATAATTCAAGAGGAAGGGTCAATGCAGTCGCGGATGAGATCCTAGAGACATTTACATCTCAATCCACATAGGTTAATCAGAGAGAGAGAGAGAGAGAGCGAACCAAGTGCACTAAGGTTGATCAGACCGTAGTACATCGATTCTAATTAGACAATATATTAGCGGGCGTCCCCAATAAACATATGTCTCAAATCAAGCTCGATAAAAGAGTAAGCTTGCAAAACTAGGCTGTAATAGCAGCGTTTGGTCAAGATAGTCAAAATATAAGTAGGCAAGATTTTCGGAAAGGAGGCACAAGTAGTTTGAGTTTTGAGAAAATCAAAACCTTACCTGGTGTTCTTGCCTATATAGTCAACCTATTATCTTCTTATCCAAAAGGCCTTGGTCGACTAATGTGTTATGGACTTCTGAATTCTATACTCCAGGTAAATGTCACGCCCCAGAACCAGAATACTGGAGAGCGGGAGAATGATTCAGCCAGCTATGTATTACGGGTAGATGAATACCGTATAATACGATCAATGCTGTCTATAAGACGAGGGGATGCATACTACATGAAAGTCTCCCTATGGTCACTTCACATCTATTGTCTCAATCATTCGAACAAGAAACAGAAATAGAGAACATATAAGATGAAGCAGTAAGGCGTCCCAAACGCTTAATCAAAATATTCTTGATATCTGGCTTTACAAAACATAGCCAGATGATGTATCAAAATATATACAATTGTTTATCAGCTGCAGCCTGACTTTAGTTACAATCATATAAAAGTAAGTACAAGACAATCCGACTAACATGTCGGTGCTAAACGACAAAGTTTTAAGTAAATAACAAAACGAGCGGGGAAGTAAGAAACCCACTCGAGTCCTCCTGCGATCATCCCTCTAGTGTTGACCATCTTGGAGGTAGAAATAAGTTGGATCATCGGGAACCGGCTCTAAATCTGGCCATGCAAAACCAGAGAGGTTAGACCTCTAATAGCAAGTACCGCAAGGAAGCACGATATGAGGAATAAAACCAGTAATAGAAAACATAATAAATAGATCTCTGCTGACTACTGGGATTCATATCACATCACGATATTTCGAACCAACTTCCCGACCAAACAAGGACAGAAGTTGACCCGTCATGTCCTGATATTCCGATCATCTTAGTTAGTCATCAGAGTAGAGACAGTACACAAACAAATCAATTTAAACGGCCATACAACTACTACGGCTTGCTACTGTGAGTTCCAAGTTATCCTGGAATTATGCAATAGGGATTCCTCAGTTCTTACTATGTGCAAGCAAGGCTAGTTTACCCAGTCAATCAATTGCGCCAATCATGAGTTAGACGAGTCCCAACGGGACGCCCGTCATCAATATACAATATACAATAATAATATAACCAGATACCACTCCCTGTCCGTGTGGCAGATTTGTAGTATCTGTAGGGACCAGCCGGCCTGTCGGGCACTACTAGTCCCAAGAGGGCTGCCATGTAAGAACTCGGAAATCCATTCTCTTCATGCAATCATTATTTTATTTAACTTAATAGTCTCTATGTTGAGAGAAATCCCATGTCGTGGATCATGGTCATTCAGAATGAGTACTTGTGTACGGGGTACGATATGCACAACTCTACAACGATACTCGTACGGCTAGGTTTTAGGTCTTACATAGCGTAATGCAACAATCAAACTAACCACGGAATAATCATGCCTTGACCATAAAGTACACATGCTACTGTTTGTAGAAAATAAATAAATAAATAAATAAATAAATTGATGCCTGCATGTGCCTGTATGCCATTATTCGGGATTAGCCAGTCGATTTCAATAGTTCATAATATGAACGTGTCTCATTCATTCAATTTAATAAGACGACTAGCCAGTCTCTTAGTTCCAACTAGGAACGCATGATCGATTATTAGATTAAGATGACAATCCCTGTCAATCAATGTCAACTAATGTTAAACAATGCCAAGGCAATAATTAATGTCATGTTAATAATTAATGCTAATAAATGTCAATCAATGTTAATCAATGTCAATTTGGAGTAAGGATCAGGCGAAAAGACATTGGGGTCAGAGTCATGCGGCTCACAAAACTTGGGTTTCATGCGGCCGTGGATGAATGGGTTTTATACGGCTAGGCAAGGATGATTCCATGCGTCCGGAACAGAATAGTCTCATGCGGCCAACTTAGTAAAGCTTTATGCGGCAGATAAGTCATACAGCGCCATGCGGCTGAGAAAAATCAGCGCCATGCGGCTGGGAATGATCAACGCCATGCGGCTGAGAATGATCGGCGTTATGCGGCTGAAAGTCATGCAGCGCCATGCGGCTAGATTTATACAAGTCCTATAATGCTAAGCTACGGCAAGAAAGAAATCATATACGGCTAAAATGATATGCAGTGATACGGCTAAGATAGTTCACATACGGCTGCGGGGATGACCCTCATACGGCAAGCGGGTCCCGGCTCAGTCATGCGGCTGAACAGTACCATGCGGCCGACTAAGTCCATGCGGCTAACTAAGCTCATGCGGCTGACTAAGCTCATGCGGCTAACTAAGCTCATGCGATCAAGGAAGACTTGCCGCATGAAACCTCATGCGGTCAAGCATTGTTCTTCTTCTCCACTTTCTCAAGAAGAAGAACCATGGGAAGCCATGTTTCTAAGCTCCATAAATCCTTCATTCCAAGTCCAAATCTGGACTTCCATAGGTCAAAATTGGGTAGAACGAAATTCTCTACAACATGGAACCATCAAAAGTTAAAGATAACAAAGTCTTCTAGATCAAAACCTAAGGAATCCAAAAATGCATTAAACTTAGATCTACAAGAAATGAACCATGGAAATTGAAAATTCTAAGTACTTAAGAGGCTTAAGATTTAGTAAGGAAGATGATGGAATAATAAAACTGGGATTCTATCATGAAGCAAGTTTGGCACTTGCCTTGGCGGCTGAGTAGGTGGAGAAGAGTTATGAGGAGGAAGAAGATTAATGGTAAAGTAATGAAGAGAGAGAAAGGAGTGGGCTATAAATGGAAGGGGTGGTGGTAGGTGGGGGTTTGTTTCAGTTCATGATGAACCAACTTAACTAAACTAATCCAAGCCGAACCCAAAGTATAGCTAAAGCAGAGTATAAAAGAAGGAAATAAAATGCAGAAATAAAATTAACATAAAATTAAAGGGATTTAAATACAGAACAATACATGATAGTTATTAAATAAATATATTAAAGCAGTATATATATCTAAAAATACGTATTCTGGGAACGGGAAGTGACATCTCTATCCTCCTTAGAAAAATTCCGTCCTCGGAATTTCAAATCCAAGCAGGATAGGAATATCAAAACTAAACTAATCTAGGTACAAGAAACTTGAGCAAGCAATCATTCTTTAATTTTAACTAGCAGATAACATATCTATATTAACAATCTACGATATCACGTAGTCCTATCCATAGGGTGACAAGCATGAGGGGTCAAGACAATCAAGGTACACGGGAAGAAATATACCTTGTGAGTCAAACAGATGTGGATACCATTATCGGATATCATCCTCACGTTCCCACATTGACTCTCCTAATGAGTGATGACCCCAAGAAATCCGGACAAGGTTAATTATTCGATTCTTGAGTATCTTCGTCCAAGATGGACACAGGCTGCTCCTCGTAAGACAGGTTGGTACCAACAACCAGTTCGGAATGATCGAGGATATGGCTGGGGTCCGATATATACCTTCGTAATTGAGATACATGAAACACGTCATGTACCTCTAGTAACGAAGGTGGAAGGGATAAACGATAAGCAACATCGCCTACCCTATCAAGGATAACGAATGGTCCTACGTATCGCGGACTCAACTTCCCGCGAACGCCAAATCTAATGACCCCACGGGTAGGTGAGATCCGTAGGAACACGTGGTCCCCAACAGAAAATTCTAGCGGCCTACGATGCTGGTCCGCCCAATGACGATGCCGATCTTGCGCAACTCGAAGTTGCTCTCTAATTCCTTTAACCAATTCAACTGTTTGAACACTCATCTCTGGGCCTAACATCTTCCTCTTTCCGATATCATCCCATGCTAGTGGCAATCTACACTTCTTACCATATAGTGCTTCAAATGGTGCCATCTGGATACTGTCCTGATAACTGTTGTAGTATGAGAATTCGACTAAGTGTAAGTGGCTCTCCCAAGACCCTCCAAAATCTAGGGTGCAAGCTCGCAACATATCTTCCAAAGTCTGAATTGTCCTTTCTGATTGCCCGCACTACTAAAATCTGCTCATATAGCGACGTATATTAGCGACGGATGCTTGTGGCGTCGCCAAACATTGAATATAGCGACGCCACGAAGGAAACGTCGTAAAACGTCGCTGACTAGCGACGTTCTGCGACAGAAGACTATAAACGTCGCTGAATAGCGACGTTTTGTGACGTAACTTACTTAACGTCGCCATTTTGGCGACGTTTAGCGACGGCTAATAAGGACGTCGCTAACTCTTTTATAATTAGGGCAGAGAGTTCAGTCGAACGAAAATTTTCGAACGAAAATTTTTTTCCCCCCTCGACCCGATTTCCTCCTCCGGCGAATCCCTCCCCCCCCCCCCCCCCGACGACTCCACCGTCCCCCCCTCCCCCCCGACGAGTCCCCTCCTCTCCCCGACGACTTCCCCCCTTCTCCACCGGCGAATCCCTCTCCCCGACGACTTCCCCCCTTCTCCACCGGCGAATCCCTCTCCCCGACGACCCCCCCTCCCGTCGAGCTCCTCCTCCTCGAGCTCAGGTAAACCCTAAGCTCCCCCTCCTCCTCCTCCTCTCCCACGGACACACACACACACGGACACACACACGAACACACACACGGACACACGTACACACACAGACACACGTACACACACAGACACATGGTTTTGTTAGATAGATCTGAGTTTTGTTCAGTCTTTAAGCCTTTTTAATGCATTTGTTTAGTTCCTCCTTGATCATTCATGTAAACCTTCATAGGTTATATGTTATTGGATATATATAGGCTATTATGGTTACATGAGGATGTGAGTTATAGGTTAGAGGTTGAATTGGGGCTGAGTTAGCCTTGAAGTCATGGGTTGAGAGTTGAGAGGTTGGAGTATGGAGTTAGGAGTGAATGTGAGGGATAAGTTTATATGTAAGGTATGAATTATATATATATATGATGTTTTGAATACATGTGATTGGTAGTCCAAGTTATTATAGGATTTTGGTTTATAGCTTGTATATAGGCTCTTGTATATATAGTTTACCCAATTAGGATTGTTTCTAGGGTAACATATAAGGCTGTGTTGGTTAGGCCTAATTAGACTTTAGTTGACTAGCCCAAGACCTAGAATGCCTTGGTATTGAACCTAATAGGCTATGTTTGACCAATAGTTGACTTTAGTCTAGATGAGGCTAACCTAGACTAGTTTGACCTTGTTTGACCAAACTAGACTAAGGTTGACCTAGTTTGACTGTTAGAGTTGACTAGAGTTGACCAAGTTGACTTTGACCTAGATTGACCTAGAAATCATATAGATTGCATTGTATCCTTCATTTCTCTTGTATTTTGCATATCATGACCTGTATTGCTCTATTTAGGACTTTGTGGCTCAGATTCAGACACCTGATATTTATCCGTCTTAGAGCCTTGGTTTGGGATACCAAGTTGGGGTTAGAAATAGGATACTAGTTAGCTATTGGTATGTGTAGATATATATTAGATAGATAGTTGGATGGATAGGTGGATAGATGGATGGGGAGTAGAAGGTGAGCTGCTGCCCCCATTCCAGCAACAGCAGCAGCAAGAACAGCTGTTGTAGCAGCAGTTTACATCAGCAGTAGCACCCCCATGGCCCCCCACTTGTAGTGATTAGCACTAATGGGGGCAGGAGAGGTAATTATAGGAGTAATTAGATCTAGATCTAATTAGCACTTGGCTACAAGGCATATTCCAAGAATATTCTAGAGAATATTCCAAGTCTATTCTAAGGAATATAGCGACTCCTATCGTTTGAATTAACCACATCTTGGCTATTTGTTAAATAGATCGACCCTGAGCTCCCATGTTCAGTCGTGCCTTCAACATCATGTTCAAATGAAGGTGACAAGCATGACTATGAAAAAATATGTCGTATTGAGCTTCATAAAGAAATGCAAGATTACTACATAGGAGGAAAGGTTTGGTAGGATTACGTCAAAGCACACGGCTTAGAAAATTATGACATATTTGTCTTCCGACACCGTGGTAACATGGTTGTCACTTAAGGCCTTTGAGGAGGTGGCATGTTGTGAACAAATATATCCTTAGTTCTCCTACGTAATGTTAAAGTAAATCCGTAGAAAACTATAAGGATATATTTTTCACAACATGTCACCTTGTCAAAGACCCTTAATGTACCAACCATGTTACTACGGTGTCGGAAGACAAATAGTCATAATTTTCTAAGCCGTGTGCTTTGACGTAATCCTACCAAACCTTTTCTCCTATGTAGTAATCTTGCATTTCTTTATGAAGCTCAATACGGCATATTTTTCTATAGTCAGCTGCTTGTCACC
>JANAVB010033202.1:0-33600 GCA_029216955.1 Iris pallida | reverse complement strand
ATATATATATATATTATATATATATATTATATATATATATATACCAATGCTCAAATGGAAGAATTGACAATGGTTTTGAAATAGTTTTAATGAATCAAAATTTGGGGATTAATTCCCTCGACCCATTCTCAACACATATATGCTTGCAATGGGCTTCAACGGGGGTCTTACTCATATATATATATAATATATATATATATATATTATATATATATATTATATATATAGATTATATATATATATATATATATATATCTAGATAGATTATACTATATATGTATATATATATATATAATATTTCATATACATAGCTACAAAGAAAAGCACATATGCTCATAATTGATAAAAAATATGAAATAAATCCAAGAGTTGGTTCCCACAAGTCCAAAACCTCATATACGTACTAAAAACTCAGATTTTATAAGTTAATTTACTGGAAATCAAAATATCATATTTAAACTCAAAATTTGCATTTAAAGAAAAACTCATTTTTCACACAACGACCCAAAATGAGATATACACAAAATGAACCCACGAAACTCGGCATACACGTTGGTCTCAACCCACGTGATGCGTTCGTGTACTCTTGGGTTCGAAATCGTGTCCGTGTCGTATCCACAGAACGCGTATCGGAAAACCCGATACCGCGTGACAACGTGTACGTGTGCGTGCGTTCCCGCTCGATAGAGCGCCGCACACACAACGAAAAGCTCCGTGCTCGTGCACGTAGCTGGGGGGTCCTGGGGTAGGTCTAGGACATGGCAACATAGCAACACGTCGCGCCGAGGCGACGTACGCAGCCCCGCACCTGCACGCGGCCTGCTGCGCGCGCGCGCGCACCCGCGCGCCCTCGTGTGCGCGGTTCGGCCTCCGTGGCTCGCTCGTCGGGCCACGCCGCGACTCAGGGTTGGTCCAACGGGTAGTCTAGGTATAGGTCGACGTGTCCCAGGTCCTGGAACTGGTCCTCGTCGTGTCGAGAGCGCGTACTAAGTCCGTTTCAGCGATAAAAATCAACCTGAATGCACAGTGCGGCTGAACGATGCACGTCAGATTTCTCTGCGCTCGCTCAACGAGAAGCCGTAAAATTTTACGAGCATGGGGGCAGAGGTTGCCCCCACATTCTCAAGAAATTTCAGGCAAAAATAAGGTCTGTGCATCGAGATACAACGCACTGACGGCAGGGCATGCACGGCCTCGTGCACGGGATCCGTGTACGTGCGTCCGATGCCCGAAATGCCGCTGAAAAGTCATCAATTTCAAATTCGTCTTCACAAAAGTTTATTGAAATGATATTATCTAAAAATCCATGAAGACAGAATCAAAAAACAACAACTTTCTATCCTAAGCGGCATTTTGTCGAACACGTGCCGTAAAGGACCGACACGTGTCCGATACCCCCATCAAACGAAGTCAAAATCCAACCAAACTTCATGGGCAAGTCTAGGGCACCTATATGGATGCAAAAATGAAAGAAATTCTAGAATAACTATGGTAGAATAGGGTTTACCTATTGAGTGTCGAAAACTCAATAAACGGAGTCCCTCAGTTGTCGTGTCGGCCGATTCCCCTCAAGCAATTGCCTCCGTCTCCTCGTTAGCAATGCTCTAGTAGATCCTCCTCTCCTCGACGAGTGCAACGGAGTTCGTTTGGGAAGAAACGGACTCCGGATGAAGAAAATGGAGTTTTGGAGAAGGAGATCTCTTAGGGTTCACTTGTGGAGGCTAAAACTTCACAAATGAAAAGAAGGGGGAGGGTGAACTGCTGTGGGCGGCCAGGGTAGGGGTCTCTAGGGTTATGGTTTCACTTGGGCTAATTCTTTCTTAATTAAGAATAAGGTCCAAGTCAAAAAGGCTAAAAAGGCTTGCATGCAAAAGGCTTAAAAATCAATTAAAGCCTTAAAAAATAAACTCAAGCCCTAAATAAATTCTAATAAGTAGAAAATAATAATTCTAAGGCATGGTTAGGCTCCTATACAATGTCCAGTAAGGTTAAACCAGTTGCTAGCACAACACAAGTCAAAATATCTAGAAAATCACAAAAAGGCCAAAATGGCTAAAATGACTAAAATACCCTTCTATGAAAAAGTGGATGCTACAAGTCTACCCCCCTTAAAATAATTTCGTCCTCAAAATTAAAGACAAACTGCATGATTAAGAAAGGACAAAACCATACCTCAAGACTGAAAAGATAGGGGTATCGTTCGCGCATCTCATCCTCTCTCTCCCAGGTGGACTCTCCTGGAGAGTGATGCCTCCAAGCTACGCGAACTAAGGGTATCGAATGGTTCTGCAACACCTTCTCCCGTCGATCCAGAATCTCCACAGGCTGCTTTGGATAACTGAGAGTAGGGCCCACCTCAATCTCTGAATGGTCCAGTACATGGCTAGGATCTGCCACATACCGTCTCAACTGCGATACGTGAAATACATTGTGGACTCCTGCTAAGGAAGAGGGCAAGTCCAGTCTGTATGACACATCACCTATCCTTCCGCTGATAACGAAAGGTCCGACATAGCGTGGGCTAAGCTTCCCTCCTCCACCGAAATGAATAGTGCCTCGAGTCGGTGAAATCCTCAAGAATACCATATCTCCAAACTAGTACAACCATGGTCTTAATTAACTAAAAACAATCACATAATCAACAAAATCACAAACAATAAGATTCTAATCCTAAGTCTAAGCTATACCTCAAACTGCAAAGGTCTCCGGTGGCTGTCGTCCCAATGCCGCTGTCTGTCCTGCACCACGCGAAGTCGATCCCTGATGAGCTTTACCTTCTTAGCTGCGTCAACAACCATCTCAGGTCCCAATAAAGCTCGCTCTCCAATGTCATCCCAAGACAAGGGAGTACGACATCTGCGCCCGTACAACATCTCGAATGGTGACATCCCAATGCTGGCCTGAAAACTGTTATTGTATACAAACTCCACCAAGTGCAGGTAATCCTCCCATGATCCTCCAAAATCCAGAACACAAGTCCGCAGCGTGTCCTCGAGAGTCTGAATAGTCCTCTCCGACTGTCCGTCCGTCTGAGGGTGGTATGTAGTACTGAATTTGAGCTGAGTGCCCAAACTAGTCTGCAGACTCCGCCAGAAATAGAAAGTAAAGTGACTATCCCGATCCGAGACAATGCTCACCGAAACTCTGTATATTCTGACAATCTGCCGCATATACAACTCCGCTAGCTTCTCAGTAGACATCCCCACTTTGAATGGCAAAATGTGGGCCGATTTAGTCAACCTGTCTACGATGACCCAAATCGTATCTTTCCCTCCTGGTGAACGCGGCAATCCAGAAACAAAATCCATCATGATGTGCTCCCACTTCCACTCCGGAATAGGCAATGGCTGCAACAGTCCGCCTGGTCTCTGTGTCACTCCCCAATCCTGGAATACGTATTTTAATACGTAAACCGATAAATTGTATTTAACTTGTATTTATACTATATTTATTATGCAGTATTTTTTTATGCATTTCCCAAAAATATTCGACAAAATATTATTTCCTAATTTATTTTCTGCATTTGGGCCTACAGTTTTGGCTCATTTGGGTAACCCATTCTTGGTTCACCAATGGTTCATCATGAACCCTTTGGTTCATCATGAGCCCATGGGTCCAAGATCTTTATATATCACTCATCTCATTCTCTCTCCTCTCATTTACTTCCTCCACCAACCAAGGCAAGTACCAACTTGCTCAAGAGATGATCCATAATTTTGTCAATGATTTCTTACAAAACTATTTGCCAAAACATGTTCTTCTCCTCAACCTATACTAGTTTAGAACTTGGAAGTTTCCATTTTGAAGCTTTGATTTTTGTAGATCTAGGTTTACTTTATTTTCGGATTTCTTGGGTTTTGATCTACTTAATCTTATTATTTCCTAGTTTTGATGGTTCCATGTTGTAGAGGATCTCGTTCTACCCCATTTTGACCTAAGGAAGTTCCGATTTGGGCTCCGGATGAAGGTTTTGTGTAGTTTGGAAGCCATGGTTGCTTGGCTCCTCTTCTCGGACAAGTGGAGAAGAAGAGCAGTACTTGACCGCATGAATCCTCATGCGGCAAGTCTCTGGCCGCATGGCCTTTCCAGCCGCATGAGACTCGTTCGAGCTCAGCCGCATGGAAAGTTCTTCCTAGCCGCATAAGACTTGCTTGAGTACTTGACCGCATGAATCTTCATGCGGCAAGTAATTGAGCCGCATAGCCTTGTTCAGACTCAGCCGCATGAGCCCCTGTTATCTTGAGTCGCATAGACTTCATACGGCTAGCTTTCAGCCGCATGAGTTCTTTTGCACCCAGCTGCATATGCGCTACTGTTTTGGGCCGCATAAGGCCGATCCATCATCCAGCCGCATATGTATCGCCCATGCTCAACCGCATAGGACTTCGTCTGTTCATAGCCGCATATGATGTTGAACCCCGGTCGCCTGGCGATTGCTCCCTTCGCAGCCGCATAAGCTGACACCCCCTTCGTCCGCATGAACCCGCCTTTCCAGCCGCATGCGCCTTGGGCTCCCTGAGCCGCATGAGCGTGCAGTCCCAGCCGTATGAACCTGTATTGACCCAGCCGCATGGACTCGCTTCCCTTGAGCCGCATGGACTTTTGTGTCCTATCTGGTTACCTTATTATTGTTATTATTATATATATATATTATATGCCCATTTTATATCCTTACGCCTTTTGTTTCGAGCATGATATGAGCACTAATGTGACCCCGGAGAACAAAGTGTTTCTACCTGATACATGTACCTGAATGTCCCAGTTCTTGTTCATGCTCGACAAATGACTCGTAACTCCATGTGGCGTATTTGCAATGATGCATTACACTAAGGAGGGTAGAACATGTTGACATACTGATTGACATAGATCCTCTTTGGGGTACTCGTACTAAAGTACGACTTTAGGAGGATAATCATGCAGGCCACAGCATGAAAGTCCAAGATTTCACCTAGGATTAAATTAGGCAACTAAATATACTAGATACATGGGGAGGGCAAAATCCCGAGATCGTGTTACACCAGCCGCCTTGAGATACTGTCTTGACGCGCCGGCTGGTCTCCACGGATACTGTGTCATCTGCAACGAGTGGATGACTGTATCCGATTAATTCATGCTATATATTATATGTTTTAGCAAGGTGGCCTTACGAGGGACCTGTGCTCAATCATACCTGTCTACGCGAACCCCTGGATTGGCTAGCCTTGCTGGAAAGATACGATCTGAGGATTTCTAAATAACATGATGCGAGGATAACCTCGTCCCACTAGAAACTCATAGACTTGATTGGCCGTGAAAACGACTTGCTTGTATCCTATTACCTTCCGTGAATAACTGAGGGAAGCGGACTGTCATGGTACGTGATCCAACCCATGTTCTTGTTTGATTGTTGGGTTGGTTATCGTACTATGACAGGCTGTGGACCGAAGTTATGAACGGAAGACTTATTCTGATTGTGAAGTACTACTTCTGTGAATGACTGAGGAACATGGTCTATCATGGTGCATGATCCAACCCATGTTCTTGTTTGATTGTTGGGTTGGTTATTGTGCTACGATAGGCTGTCGACCGAAGTCACAATCAGGAGATTTTATTGTTTATACCCTTTAACTTATGCGAAAGTTATAGAGTACGACGCGTCCCGACTCCATGCGACACCTTTTGTCCTTGTTTGGTTGTAAGGGTGCCATATGGGTTCGAGGATGTGGCGTTACCCTATGTGAAACCCATATTTTTGTAATTAATTATTAAATAGTATTTTAGTGTGATAATTAGTATTTCATATTATTATTATTATTATTATTAAATATTTTTGGGTGCAAATTATTTCAAAATTATTAACAACACGGATTTTTAATTTAGATCCAGATCCGAGTCCGAACCCAGACCTGGACCCAATCCTATTTCCTAAATTCTAAATTCTTATTATTTATAAAAATGTATATATATATAGTTATAGCTGGTCCCGTAGGACCAGCACCCCAACCCATCCCACGATCAGACTCCTTCCTTTCCTCCAACACCCTTTCACATCCCTATACGTTTATTCCCACGTAATCACCACCCTTATTTTCCTCCTGAAAACCACTCCTCTTCCCCTTCCAGTAACCCCCACAGCACTACACCCATTCTTTAATTCCCTAATTTATTTTCCCCAGCTCACGTTCACTCAACAGCCAACCCACTCCTCCTTATAACTCCCCTATCAATTCAACCCACCTACTACAGAGGAACCCCCATTCTCTCACAATCTCTCTTCATTTCTCACAGTGGAGAAACAACAAACTCTCACTCTCTCTCTCCTGTATACATTTCCTTCTCTGGAACAGACTAATATTCCAAAACCTCTCTCTCTCTCTCTCTCTGAGTTCTCCTCCCTGGAGAAAAACACCCGAGCCCTAACCTCCAAATTGACCGCGGCCAAGCTTCCCCTCCGGCGCGGATCTCCCCGCGCGCTACCTCCGGCCGACCACCGGTACGCGTAAGCCGCCCGCGACTCCCTCTCCCGTGGTCCGCCCTTCCGGCGCGCCACTCCCGAGCTCGGCGCTGTCCCTGTCCGTCGACCATTTCCGGCGAAGCCGCCACCCCGGCGAAGCCAGCGACCGTGTGCCCCTCTCCGCGCGCGCGTGGGTCTTCTGACCGACTCCGACAGCGCACCCCGCTGTCCAGATTCGCCCGTGGCTCATCTCCGCGCTGTCCAGCGCGCGGGAACCTCTCCGGCAGAACTCTCCCGCGCCCTTTCCGCGCGTGGCCGACCCCGTTGTCCCCACTACTGCTGTCCGGATCCACGAAGTTCCTGCTGTCCAGATCCGCGACCCCGTTGTCCGAACGTCGTTTCGGCTCTCCCCAAGTTTTTCCCGCGGCTCCCCGCCAACGGAATTTGGTAAATCCTTGTTAATCACAGTAGTTCGTCCCTCCCGTAGAGTCCATGATGAGAATCGGTCCCCGGTTTCCCTTTGGGAAATCCGGTTAGCTGCGTAGTATATTCGGTTAACTGCGTTAGCATATTTCTGTGATTTTATTTGCTGGGTTTTGTGTGGTTTGGTTTGATTGTGGGATTCCCGAATATTTCGGGAAGTTCTGTGGATTGGGAATTATTTCTGGTGGTTTTGGAAGTTAATTTGGTGGTTATAATTTTGGGATTATTATTGGTTGGAATAATTGCAGGTTTTTGTGGCGTATTTCCCAGTTTTGGGTTTGTCCCGAAATAGAGGAAGTGCTGCCCAAATTTTTACAAAACTATATTTATATTAATTTCAAAACTGGCTTTCGAAAATGAATTTTTAAACTGATTTTCGGGCGACGACCGTACCGGTCTGTGGGCCCCGGCGAAATGCAAACGCACCGGTCCGACCGGACGTTGTGGTATTAGCCGAATTTTGAGGAATGGACCGAGTCTGAGACTCTTAGCTATCTTTTTAATTATTTTAATTAATATTTAAGCTATTTATATTAGTTATTTAAATTCCTGCACTTTATTTAATAATTAAGTCAATTTCTCTTATTTGATGTAAAAGAAAATTGTACAGGGCATAAGTCCACCCTAGGATCATTAGCTGTGCCATTGTATTGTGTAGCGTAGTTTTTATTTTTATTTTCTGGTGGATGTGATTTGGGTGGTTGTGATTAGACGCATAATCGTAGCTAGAGCGTAATTTACTGATTAATTAAGAATTAATTAATATGGATAAAATATTAGAAAATAACTAGTTCACGATTTATCACTAAAGGAAAACTGTATTTTTATATGTATATTACAAAAACTCAAAGTTTTCCAAAGTTAAATTGATTCTCGTGTATTTTCAAATAATCCAATTAACCGGCTTAATCAACGCACGTAGTTGCGACGTAATCGTTAGCTGTAGATTAATACAACATAAAACCTGACTAGGACATGACTACTAGAGAATGCAACTAGCACACTTAGTCTGGTTATTCAGGAATCTAAGTCGAGTTCTCAACTGTAGGAACTCGAAGTTACACCTGACATTCCTCCTCGGTACCGACTCGTCTTTCCAGTCATTCTAATACAAAGGCAAGTGCAGTTATGTCTATTTGGTAATTTATCTAGTAATTGTTTTATTGCAATTTTAAACCACATTGCTACACGGAACTCTCTCCTAGAGTTCGAATATTGACTCATTGATTGAATCTGATTGACTCGGGATATTGGGGAAGTAGTGTAGCGTCTATGACCAATACCCCTATATTGCATCATTGATTGTGCGAGCTGATTCCTCCTATACACGAGGATAGGCCGGACCGTATCATTAGGATATAATTGAATCATCCCAAGCCGGTCATAGTTCGTTTCCTACTCAAATCACATCGTTTTTAAATTGTTGGGAAATATTGTTAAAGTATTTCAAATTGTTTAACATTGCAAATTTCAAATTATTATTTGAATTATTGGATATTCGTAATTGTACTTTGCTCCCTCCTGACTGGAGACCCAACATTTTAGGTATCACTGATGAGGCTTTGTTCCGCGATATTTTCCGAGGTCCCAACTAGAGGACGATGATCTCGAGACTGATGAGCTGGTTGTCTAGATTTTCTTCTTCTTTTATAAATCATGATGTTTGTGGAAAACAGTGTATTTCAGATGTATCTTTCATTTTATTATAAAAAGTTTTTTTTTAAATTCGGAATAATAAATTTGTGGCAATTATTGTGTTGTTGATATTACCTGCATGAGTGATACAGCTTACTGCCGCCGTCTCAACAACGGTGCAGGCTGGGCATGATCCGATTCGACCCAAGAAATTGGGATCGGGTCGTGACATGTTTTTAGTGGTGGCCCATGCAGGTCAGAACAACAACTTAGGAAAACAACTTAGAAACAATTAGAACACTAGAACATCAATTTGTCACAACATAGGACCGAAATATATTATAAATAAATATTTTTGTTTGATTATAGACTGGTAGGATACCTTGCTTATGTATGCATCCTAAACCTTCCAGAGAATGACCATTGACCAAATCCTACTGGCGATGAGGTGTCATCTCCGGATCATACCCCATCTCCTCAACCAAGCCCAGGGTCCTTTCCCTCGCGGCTGTTTGACCGTCCTCATAGTGCATCCAGTGAAGTTTTCCCTACACTGGCGATTCCTACCTCATCTCAAACCAAGTTACATTTCCTTGGTGGAGTATTCATTTTTGTTGCTCCACTAGTACCAGCAATCATCTTCCAAATAGTTGTCCTATTTCAAGTAATCCTGGAGTTCCAGAAAGCTCAAGATAAAGCCCAGCAGGAACAGAAGAATATCACGAGAGAAGACATGAAGAACGTCAATGATGTAGCCTTAGCTATCTTAAACCAAGTTAGAGCAGAACTTTTGTCCTAGGAATGATACCCTTGAATCTAGAAGATATTTGGGTCCCATCAAGTACCCTACTTTCCGGCAGCCTTGTCGTAAGAAGCTATGGGCTTGTAACTATTGCAAGAGGCCTGGTCATCAGACCGTTAGTTGCTGCAAGAGATTGGGACAATGTTTGGCATGTGGATCTGCTGAACATCGGGTAAAGGACTGCCCCTTACCTTTCCATCAAACCAGAGCTCATATCCCAGCAACACCTGTTAGGCCACAACCTAGGGACCCTCTTTCTATCCAGCAGACCCTGCCCCTTACAATAAGGCATGATGTATACTCGAGGTTCATAGAAAGGGAAGTAGTTGGAGACTGCTCATGCAGAACCATGAAGAATAGTACCTAGAACCGCAAAATAGCATCATCTTTTTGGAAGTTGTAACAGGATGTCCTTAGATCAATCATAAGAGTTTTGCTGTAATTCTTCCCATGAATAGAAATTTTAGTTACACTCTTATGGCAGATGTTTTCCCTGATAGTCTCCCCGGATTATCCCAGATCTAGACATAGGATTCACCCCTGACTTAGCCCCTGGCTCTTTCCCTATTTCTAAAGGATGTTACAGAGTCAACTCGAAGTTGGCCAAGAAGATGAAGGACCAGATCAATGAAGGCTCTAGGATTTATTCAGAGTGGAACTTCACTTTAGGGAGTACCTATCTTGTTTGTGCCTAAAAGGATGGAACAACGGATGTGCATCGATTACCAGACACTAAAGAAACAAGTACTTTCTGTCCGGGTCGAGGATCTGTTTGATCTGGTTATGTGGAGATAGGATGTTTCGAAGTTTGATTTAAGATCTGACTACCACCAAATCAGAGTCAGGAATGAGGACATTTTCAAGACGGCGTTTAAACACCAAGTATGGGTAGTTTTCTCTGGTCAGGACGTTAGACTGACAAATACTACTGCTATGTTCATGAATCTCATGAACAGAGATTTTCAGGAGTATTTGAATCAGTTTATCTTCTCCATAGATAAACATTCTGATATACTTGAAGACTGAAGAAGAGCATAAGGAACACCTGAGGAAATTTTGGAAACTTTGAGGAAAAAGAAGTTTATGGTAAGTTATCTGGACGTGGATTGTTGACAAGGTAGACTTTTGGCCATGTTGTCAGGAGAAGAAATTTCGATGGAAGATAGCTGTTGTTGAAGAGTGATATACCCCAAGTTCAATTCGGAAGGTTCTTGAACTTGGTCGGCTACTATCAGAAGTTCATGAAGGATTTCGCCAAGATTGTCTGAGCCAATGACGAAGCTCACTTGGATGAATGAAGAGTTCATCTGAACGAAAGTTTGCCAGGCGGCATTGAGGAGCTGAAGAAGAGACTTACCACTACATCAATCCTTGCGCTACCCGCAGGAACCGGTGGGTTCTCAATTTACAGTAATGTCTCTGGAAGAGTACTGGGCTATGCTCTTCAACGACATGGGAAAATAATTGCTTACACGTGTAGGCAACTACAGACTCATGAGAGGAATCATCCCACGCCTAATTTGAATTGCTGCAATTATCTTTACTTTGAAGTTGGAAGCATGATTTTTATGGAAAGGGAGTGAAAATTTATACGGACTACAAAAAGTCTGAAATATGTATTCACTCAGAAAGGGCTGAATGTTAAACTAAGAAGATGGCTGAAGCAGATGAAGGATTACGACATCAACCTGCAGTACCATTCAGGTAAGGCTAATGTGGTCGCTGATGCACTTGGTCGATACTGATGGCAAAGTTCTTAACCAAAGACTAACACCTGCTAGAAGATATCGAGAAGTTTGGACTGGAGGTTACACTACCTGGAGATAGAAGGACGGAGCTGGATGCTGATTCAGTATTGATGAAGTTCGAGACTGAGGGATAAAAATCAAGAGAACGTAGTTTCAAAACGAGGCACTTTGCAGGTTTCAAGATCAAGTGTTGGCAGAAACACTTGAGGGTTTCTAATCAGCATTGGAACTCTGAAGAATGGTGCGTGACTTTGCGTGTCGATTGACAAACGGAGGAACGAGTTGATGGAAGAAATGCACCAGTCGCAGTATTCCATAAGTTCAAGAGATAATAAGATGTATCGGAATATGCCTCCATTGATTGGTGTTATGGAATAAAGAAGGACAATTTCAGGTATGGGATTAGATGTGAATTTGTCAACATGAGGAATTAGCAAGAGAACAACAAGTTTGCTGGAGCCGCTAGACAATTCGGAGTGGAAGTAGAAGCATATAACCATGAACTTTGAGTAAGGATTGCCTTGTTCCCAAGGAGGAAAGGGCACCAATTGGATTATAATAAACCGACTGACTAGTCAGCACACTTAGTTTTCCTTCAAAGTTGGTTTATCCACTAAGAAGTAGGCAGCATTGTACGGGAAGCACATCTACCGGATTCATGGAGTACCGCGGGACGAGCAATCAGATAGGTCAATCCAGACGCTTGAAGAAGTTTTGAGATTTTGCGTCTCGGAATTTGGTAGGTCTTGGGAAGACCAAATTGCATTTGGTGAAGTTTCTCCTACCAGAGGAACAATCAGTTTTGACGGAGCTAGAAATTGAGGCCAAGTACATCAGGTCATTTGAAGTTTAAGACGTGTTGGAAGTAGCGTACCAGTTAGCTCTACCAGCTAATCTTGAGAGTGTGCAACGTCTTCTACGTCACAGCTCAGACGCTACAATCCGGATCCGAGTTCCATATTGGATAATTCAGAGCTGAAGATTGGAATCACCCTTTCAGTGCCAGAGAAACCAGTTGCAAGCCTAGTCAGAGATGAGAATCAGAATTTGAGCCATCACTTAAACTCATATTCCTTATCTTTTCTTTTTCCGTTCTAAATTTGACTAATGCTGCTAAGTTAGCCTAGTTTTGCAAGCTATCTCTTTAAATCAAGCTTGATCATGACGATATTTTATTGGGTGCACCCACTAATATATTGTCTAATCAGGACCGGTGCATGATGGTCTGATCAACCTCGTGTACTTTGGTTCGCTTTTGTATTTTTTTGCATGGATGTCACCATAAATGAAACTTGTCCCTAAACCGTCTCATCCACGACTGCCTTGAAAATTCTTATTGTTGGACCTGAGTTACGGGCGTAGTACCCGTAGCTGTTTGTATCTCCTACCCTGCCTTTAATTTCGAGGACGAAATTTTCTAAGGAGGAAAGATTGTGAAACCCATATTTTTGTAATTAATTATTAAATAGTGTTTTAGTGTGATAATTAGTATTTCATATTATTATTATTATTATTATTAAATATTTTTGGGTGTAAATTATTTCAAAATTATTAACAACACGGATTTTTGATTTAGATCCAGATCCGAGTCCGAACCCAGACCTGGACCCAATCCTATTTCCTAAATTCTAAATTCTTATTATTTATAAAAATGTATATATATATAGTTATAGCTGGTCCCGTAGGACCAGCACCCCAACCCATCCCACGATCAGACTCCTTCCTTTCCTCCAACACCCTTTCACATCCCTATACGTTTATTCCCACGTAACCACCACCCTTATTTTCCTCCTGAAAACCACTCCTCTTCCCCTTCCAGTAACCCCCACAGCACTACACCCATTCTTCAATTCCCTAATTTATTTTCCCCAGCTCACGTTCACTCAACAGCCAACCCACTCCTCCTTATAACTCCCCTATCAATTCAACCCACCTACTACAGAGGAACCCCTATTCTCTCACAATCTCTCTTCATTTCTCACAGTGGAGAAACAACAAACTCTCACTCTCTCTCTCTCCCGTATACATTTCCTTCTCTGGAACAGACTAATATTCCAAAACCTCTCTCTCTCTCTCTCTGAGTTCTCCTCCCTGGAGAAAAACACCCGAGCCCTAACCCCCAAATTGACCGCGGCCAAGCTTCCCCTTCGGCGCGGATCTCCCCGCGCGCTACCTCCGGCCGACCACCGGTACGCGTAAGCCGCCCGCGACCCCCTCTCCCGCGGTCCGCCCTTCCGGCGCGCCACTCCCGAGCTCGGCGCTGTCCCTGTCCGTCGACCATTTCCGGCGAAGCCGCCACCCCGGCGAAGCCAGCGGCCGTGCGCCCCTCTCCGCGCGTGCGTGGGTCTTCCGACCGACTCCGACAGCGCACCCCGCTGTCCAGATCCGCCCGTGGCTCATCTCCGCGCTGTCCAGCGCGCGGGAACCTCTCCGGCAGACCTCTCCCGCGCCCTTTCCGCGCGTGGCCGACCCCGTTGTCCCCACTACTGCTGTCCGGATCCGCGAAGTTCCTGCTGTCCAGATCCGCGATCCCGTTGTCCGAACGTCGTTTCGGCTCTCCCCAAGTTTTTTCCGCGGCTCTCCGCCAACGAAATTTGGTAAATCCTTGTTAATCACAGTAGTTCGTCCCTCCCGTAGAGTCCATGATGAGAATCGGTCCCCGGTTTCCCTTTGGGAAATCCGGTTAGCTGCGTAGTATATTCGGTTAACTGCGTTAACATATTTCTGTGATTTTATTTGCTGGGTTTTGTGTGGTTTGGTTTGATTGTGGGATTCCCGAATATTTCGGGAAGTTCTGTGGATTGGGAATTATTTCTGGTGGTTTTGGAAGTTAATTTGGTGGTTATAATTTTGGGATTATTATTGGTTGGAATAATTGCAGGTTTCTATGGCGCATTTCCCAGTTTTGGGTTTGTCCCGAAATAGAGGAAGTGCTGCCCAAATTTTTACAAAACTATATTTATATTGATTTCAAAACTGGCTTTCGAAAATGAATTTTTAAACTGATTTTCGGGCGACGACCGTACCGGTCTGTGGGCCCCGGCGAAATGCAAACGCACCGGTCCGACCGGACGTTGTGGTATTAGCCGAATTTTGAGGAATGGACCGAGTCTGAGACTCTTAGCTATCTTTTTAATTATTTTAATTAATATTTAAGCTATTTATATTAGTTATTTAAATTCCTGCACTTTATTTAATAATTAAGTCAATTTCTCTTATTTGATGTAAAAGAAAATTGTACAGGGCATAAGTCCACCCTAGGATCATTAGCTGTGCCATTGTATTGTGTAGCGTAGTTTTTATTTTTATTTTCTGGTGGATGTGATTTGGGTGGTTGTGATTAGACGCATAATCGTAGCTAGAGCGTAATTTACTGATTAATTAAGAATTAATTAATATGGATAAAATATTAGAAAATAACTAGTTCACGATTTATCACTAAAGGAAAACTGTATTTTTATATGTATATTACAAAAACTCAAAGTTTTCCAAAGTTAAATTGATTCTCGTGTATTTCCAAATAATCCAATTAACCGGCTTAATCAACGCACGTAGTTGCGACGTAATCGTTAGCTGTAGATTAATACAACATAAAACCTGACTAGGACATGACTACTAGAGATTGCAACTAGCACACTTAGTCTGGTTATTCAGGAATCTAAGTCGAGTTCTCAACTGTAGGAACTCGAAGTTACACCTGACGTTCCTCCTCGGTACCGACTCGTCTTTTCAGTCATTCTAATACAAAGGCAAGTGCAGTTATGTCTATTTGGTAATTTATCTAGTAATTGTTTTATTGTAATTTTAAACCACATTGCTACACGGAACTCTCTCCTAGAGTTTGAATATTGACTCATTGATTGAATCTGATTGACTCGGGATATTGGGGGAGTAGTGTAGCGTCTATGACCAATACCCCTATATTGCATCATTGATTGTGCGAGCTGATTCCTCCTATACACGAGGATAGGCCGGACCGTATCATTAGGTTATAATTGAATCATCCCAAGCCGGTCATAGTTCGTTGCCTACTCAAATCACATCATTTTTAAATTGTTGGAAAATATTGTTAAAGTATTTCAAATTGTTTAACATTGCAAATTTCAAATTATTATTTGAATTATTGGATATTCGTAATTGTACTTTGCTCCCTCCTGACTGGAGACCCAACATTTTAGGTATCACTGATGAGGCTTTGTTCTGCGATATTTTCCGAGGTCCCAACTAGAGGACGATGATCTCGAGACTGATGAGCTGGTTGTCTAGATTTTCTTCTTCTTTTATAAATCATGATGTTTGTGGAAAACAGTGTATTTCAGATGTATCTTTCATTTTATTGTAAAAGGTTTTTTTAAATTCGGAATAATAAATTTGTGGCAATTATTGTGTTGTTGATATTACCTGCATGAGTGATACAGCTTACTGCCGCCGTCTCAACAACGGTGCAGGCTGGGCATGATCCGATTCGACCCAAGAAATTGGGACCGGGTCGTGACACCCTATAATGGTAGCATAAGTATTACTATTCATTCTATTTAACTGGGTTTTTAATCTTAACTCTTGTGCCCCTTTTGCGGTACTTGCTATTCGGGGCTGACCCCGCTGGTTTTGTTTGGCCAGATCTCGTATCAGAGCCAGAGGACACTATCTTCCTCCCTGACATCCATGGTGCATACTAGGAGCATGGCAGTTCGGGGACTCGAGTGGGTTTCTTCTCCACCACTCCTGCTTATACTTTTGCGGCGTTTAGCTACCGGCACCTGTTAGCCGGACTACTTGATATTTTGTGTCAGTACATAATTGTAATTAAACAGACTGCAGCTGTGTATGCTTTTGTACTCCTGACTCTCCGAGATAGCTAAATTATAAAGCTAGTCTCTCATGATCATTTTGATGAAGCGTCGGGGACGCCTTACTGCTTTATCTTTAGTGTTCATTTATTTGCTGATGTGATTTGATTGATTGAGACATAGAACTCTGTGGGACCATAGGAGACTTGATTGTAGCATGTACCCCCTAGTCTCTCGACAGCCACGATCGTCGTATGACGTTACGTACCTCATATGGAGTAGCTGGCCTAGTCCGTCTCCGTATTTCGGTACTGGGGCGTGACAAGGTTCTAGTGGTGGCCCATGCAGGTCTCTTTTTCAGACTTGTGGGGTATTACGAATTATTATGAGTCTCAATCAAAACTTGTTCCCCTTGAAATTCCGTTTCAAATTCTCTGTCCTTGCCTTGATCTCTAACCTGACTTGCATCCTCGAAATCTTTCTCGTCCGGACTTGATAATCTTATATTCCTCTCTATAGGGGTGCTTCATTCTCAGTAGCGGGTGAGGCCCATGAGGAAGAGCAGCAAGAGCATGGCTCGACTGGGCAGCAACAGGGGAGAGAACCTTCCCCAGGGCAGGCACGAGCAGAAGTGGAACCAGAGGCAGTGCAGCCGCAGGTTATTGAAACTCCTGCAGCACCAGCAGCGACGGCAGTACCAGACGCCGTAGCACTCCTGGAGATCATCCGGGGGTTTTTTGTCACTAACCAACAGCAACAAACTCGACAGCAGGAGCAGAACGTGTTGCTGAACCAAGGGATTCAGTTAGCTCTTGAGAGGAGTGTCGGGGCTGACTCGGGAGCATCAGGAAGGTTTCGTCGCTTGAACCCGAGGTATTTTGATGGCACGGAGGATGCCATCACTGCGGATGCATGGATTCAAGACATCGAAGCCATTCTTGTGGCAGCCAAGGTTCCAGATGATGAGAAGGTTGATCAGGTCAAACTGGTACTTCAGGATCTTGCCCGCGACTGGTGGGCATCAGAAGAAGTTGGTATAAGGTGCCCTGTTCGTTGGACCACCTTCAGTGACAGATTCAAGGCCAAGTATTTTGGCATAGTAGCTCGATATGAGCTCCAACAGAAGTTCATCAGTCTCAAGCAAGTAGGCAAGACCGTAGATGGGTTTGCAGCAGAGTTCTGCAGATTGTGCCGTTTTGCACCAGCAATGGTGGCAACGGAGCCAGAGAAAGCTATGAGGTTCCAGCAGGGACTTCATTTGGAACTACTACAGCTTGTGGAGGGACACGACTACCAGACGTTTGACGCTGTCTTGACGGCAGCCCGGAGGCATGAGCTTACCCAGCAGAGGTTGGCATCGAGGGCAGGAGGTCAGAAGAGATCTCATTCCCAGGTTGGAGGAGGAGCAATGCAGCGAATATCGGCACCAGCACCCGGTGTACGTATTCATGATGCAGGAGCGCCGCGGAGGACGGCCGTGTCAACTAATACCGCGCCAGTTCGGCATCAGCAGCTGAGAAACCAGCAACAGCATCAGGGAGTACCCCAGGGCTGTACATTCTGTAGGAAGGCAGGGCACATGAGGGAGGTGTGCCGGTCAGCGAATGGCTTGTGCTTGAGGTGTGGTAGTTCAGACCACCGTATTTCCACTTGTCCTATGATGCAGAGGCCAGGAGGGCCAGTTCAGCAGTTTCCAACATTGCCAGCTCCGGTGGCAACCTCGAGTGGAGGGCCAGTATTAGCAGTAAGGCCCCTAGCCCAGCGTCTACCAACGCAGGCTCAGATGTTCCGTCAGGCACAGGAAGACGAAGGCCCTCAGAGACAGCAACAGCATGGTCGAGGAAGGCCGCAACAAGGGGCTCCACGGGGCCAGGCTCTCACATTGACCTTGGGAGAGGCTCTAGCATCTAGTGACGTGGTGGCAGGTAAAATTCTCGTCACCTCATTTCCCGCTGTAGCATTATTTGATTCAGGCGCTACTCATTTATTCATCTCTGCACAATATGCTACACGGATTGGATTAGAGTTTGAGGCATTGCCGGAGAGGATGGATATACTCACCGGCAATGGGCTCGTAGAAGTTAGCAGAGTGCGCTTTTTATGTCCGGTGGAGGTGTGTGGGCATTTACTGCCCGCATCATTGATTGAATTCCCTATGGGGAATTTTGATGTCGTTCTTGGCATGGACTGGTTGAGAGACAGTCATACGACAATTGATTTTAGAGGAGGTAGGGTCATATTCAGCGTTCCTGGGATGGAGCAGTTCATCTTTACTCGAACCTTGAAGAATCAGGCCGGAGGCGTCATCTCAGCAGCAGTGTCAGAGCCAGGACAGATTCTGAGAGTGGTCGAAGATTTTCTCGACGTCTTCCCTGATGAGCTCCCAGGGATACCCCCAGTCAGAGAGGTAGAATTTAGCATTGAGTTGAACCCTGGAACGAGGCCTATTACAGACAAAGTTTACAGAATGTCGCCGTCAGAAAAGGATAAGTTGTATCAACATGAAGAAGAGTTGAAGTCTAAGGGATTCATCCGAGACAGTAAATCGCCCTGGGCTGCGCCAGTGATTCTAGTTCCCAAGAAGGATGGGTCGACGAGGATGTGCATCGACTATCGCAAGCTGAATGCAGTAACAGTGAAGAATAAGTACCCACTACCAAGTATTAATGACCTGTTTGACCAGTTAAGCAAGGCCAGCGTCTTTTCCAAGATCGATCTTCGGTCAGGATACTATCAAGTAAGAGTCCGGGAGCAAGACATACCGAAGACAGCATTTAGATCTAGATATGGGCATTATAAGTTTTTAGTAATACCTTTTGGACTAACCAACGCCCCCGCAGTATTCATAGATTTAATAAACCGCATCTTTCTGCCGTATTTGGATAATATTGTGGTGGTGTTCATAGATGACATTCTTGTCTATTCCAGCAGTGAAGAGGAGCATGAGAAACACCTTAGGACTGTCTTGTAGACATTGAGGGAGCATCAACTTTGTGCGAAGCTCGACAAGTGTAAATTCTGGTTAGATCACATTTCGTTTCTGGGGCATGTAATTTCTGGGGCAGGAGTGTCAGTGGATCCGAAGAAGATTGAGGCCGTAGAGCATTGGCCAGTCCCGAGAACGGTTGCAGAAGTGCGAAGTTTCTTAGGGTTAGCTGGTTACTACAGAAGGTTCGTGGCGGACTTTGCCAGGATCTCTGCGCCCTTAACGCGTTTGACACACAGGGACGTAGAGTTTGTTTGGTCAGCTAGCTGTCAGGCATCCTTTGAAGAATTGAAGAAGAGATTGATCTCAGCCCCGATCTTGACGCTTCCAGTAGGAGCGGGAGGCTTTACAGTATATTGTGACGCATCTGGTAAGGGTCTTGGATGTGTATTAATGCAGCATGGAAAGGTGATAGCATATGCGTCTCGACAGCTTCGAGACCATGAGAAGAATTATCCGACTCACGATTTGGAGTTAGCAGCTGTGGTATTTTCACTCAAGTTGTGGAGGCATTATTTATACGGAGATCGGGTAGAGATATATACTGATCATAAGAGTTTGAAATACGTGTTCACGCAGCGAGATTTGAACATGAGGCAAAGAAGATGGTTAGAACTACTGAAGGATTTTGACTTAGATCTTCAGTATCATCCAGGCAAGGCGAATATAGTTGCAGATGCACTGAGTAGGAGAGACAGTGCCTTTATCTTGACCTCGCAGAAGCATATTTTAGAAGACCTTCAGAGTATGGGAATCGAAGTAGTTTTGCCAAGGGATACAGGAAGAATGACCAGTATGCAGATTCAGTCAACCTTAGTAGAGAGGATAACGGCAGCACAAGCAGGAGATCCACAAATTCAGAAGTTGCGGTCGGAGTGTGAATCGGGCCGTAGGAAGGAGTTAGTGATACATGAAGATGGTACGCTCAGGTTTGGAAACAGACTCTGTGTACCGAGTGGAGACCTTCGGCAAGAAGTTATGTCCGAAGCTCATAGTTCTATTTACTCCATTCATCCAGGAGGAACGAAGATGTATCGAGATATCAGGCAGTACTTTTGGTGGAATGGCATGAAAAGAGAGATAGCAAGATTTGTATCCAAGTGTCTGGTATGTCAGCAGGTGAAAGCCGAGCAGCAGAGACCAGCAGGGTTACTACAGCCGCTTCCTATCCCAGAATGGAAATGGGAGCACATCACGATAGATTTTGTGACCGGTTTACCTAGATCCCCGGCTGGCAAGAATACAGTCTGGGTAATAGTAGATCGACTCACGAAGGTCGCTCATTTCCTTCTCTTCCGAGTTGGACAGACTACTGAGCAGTTAGCAGAAATGTACATGAAGCAGATAGTAAGGCAGCACGGTGTTCCAGTTAGTATAGTATCAGATCGGGATACACGGTTTACTTTCCATTTTTGGCGGAGCTTACACCAAAGTTTGGGAACCAAGTTAAGATTCAGTACTGCTTATCATCCCCAAACCGACGGGCAATCAGAAAGAACCATTCAGACGTTAGAAGATATGCTACGGGCGTGTACCTTGGATTTTGGCGGATCTTGGGAGGATCACCTTTATCTAGTGGAGTTCTCCTATAACAACAGCTATCAGGCTAGCATTCAGATGGCCCCGTTTGAAGCATTGTACGGAAGGAAGTGCAGGTCCCCTTTGGCATAGGACGACGTCGGAGAACGGAAGTTGTTGGGACCAGAAATGATCACGCAGACTGTGGAGATAGTTAAGTTGGTCAGAGAGGGCCTTCGAGTTGCACAGGACCGACATCGTCATTGGACAGATCAGCATCGTAGGCCTCTAGAGTTCAGAGTTGGCGACCAAGTGTTTCTGCGGATTTTGCCTACTCGGGGTATCATCAGATTTGGAACCCGAGGAAAGCTTAGTCCAAGATACGTTGGTCCTTTTAAGATTCTCGCTCGGGTAGGCGATGTGGCTTATCGACTTGCCCTTCCACCTTCGTTAACTGGCATACATGATGTGTTTCATGTGTCCCAATTATGTGGGTATGTCCCGGATTCGAGTCATATCCTCGATCATTCTGAGTTAGTCGTTGGTACCGACCTAACTTACGAGGAACAACCCGTGTCAATTTTAGACCGGCGAGAGAAGGTACTCAAGAATCGGACGATAAGCCTTGTCCGTGTTTCTTGGAACCATCACTCTCCGGAAGAGTCAACCTGGGAGCGCGAGGACGAGATCAGATCTCGGTATCCGTATTTGTTTGACTAATAAGGTATATTTTTGCACCTTATTGACACGATTCCATGCTTATCTGCACCTGCTTGTTTTGCACTTTGTGATGTATGATAATAACTGCGATGATAGTTAACTTATATATGATTATGCCCTGCTTGCCCTGATTTCACTATCCTGTCTTGGCTGGAATTCCGAGGACGAAATTTTTCTAAGAAGGGTAGAGATGTCACTCCCCAATCCTGGAATACGTATTTTAATACGTAAACCGATAAATTGTATTTAACTTGTATTTATACTATATTTATTATGCAGTATTTCTTTATGCATTTCCCAAAAATATTCGACAAAATATTATTTCCTAATTTATTTTCTGCATTTGGGCCTACAGTTTTGGCTCATTTGGGTAACCCATTCTTGGTTCACCAATGGTTCATCATGAACCCTTTGGTTCATCATGAGCCCATGGGTCCAAGATCTTTATATATCACTCATCTCATTCTCTCTCCTCTCATTTACTTCCTCCACCAACCAAGACAAGTACCAACTTGCTCAAGAGATGGATCCATAATTTTGTCAATGATTTCTTACAAAACTATTTGCCAAAACATGTTCTTCTCCTCAACCTATACTAGTTTAGAACTTGGAAGTTTCCATTTTGAAGCTTTAATTTTTTTAGATCTAGGTTTACTTTATTTTCGGATTTCTTGGGTTTTGATCTACTTAATCTTGTTATTTCCTAGTTTTGATGGTTCCATGTTGTAGTGGATCTCGTTCTACCCCATTTTGACCTAAGGAAGTTCCGATTTGGGTTCCGGATGAAGGTTTTGTGTAGTTTGGAAGCCATGGTTGCTTGGCTCCTCTTCTCGGACAAGTGGAGAAGAAGAGCAGTACTTGACCGCATGAATCCTCATACGGCAAGTCTCTGGCCGCATGGCCTTTCCAGCCGCATGAGACTCGTTCGAGCTCAACCGCATGAAAAGTTCTTCCTAGCCACATAAGACTTGTTTGAGTACTTGACCGCATGAATCTTTATGCGGCAAGTAATTGAGCCGCATAGCCTTGTTCAGACTCAGCCGCATGAGCCCCTGTTATCTTGAGTCGCATAGACTTCATGCGGCTAGCTTTCAGCCGCATGAGTTCTTTTGCACCCAGCTGCATATGCGCTACTGTTTTGGGCCGCATAAGGCCTATCCATCATCCAGCCGCATATGTATCGCCCATGCTCAGCCGTATAGGACTTCGTCTGTTCATAGCCGCATATGATGTTGAACCCCGGTCGCCTGGCGATTGCTCCCTTCGCAGTCGCATAAGCTGACACCCCTTCGTCCGTATGAACCCGCCTTTCCAGCCGCATGCGCCTTGGGCTCTCTGAGCCGCATGAGCGTGCAGTCCCAGCCGCATGAACCTGTATTGACCCAGCCGCATGGACTCGCTCCCCTTGAGCCGTATGGACTTTTGTGTCCTATCTGGTTACCTTATTATTATTATTATATATATATTATATGCCCATTTTATATCCTTACGCCTTTTGTCCCGAGCATAATATGAGCACTAATATGACCCCGGAGAACAAAGTGTTCCTACCTGATACATGTACCTGAATGTCCCAGTTCTTGTTCATGCTCGACAAATGACTCGTAACTCCACGTGGCGTATTTGCAATAATGCATTACACTAAGGAGGGTAGAACATGTTGACATACTGATTGACATAGATCCTCTTTGGGGTACTCGTACTAAAGTACGACTTTAGGAGGATAATCATGCAGGCCACAGCATGAAAGTCCAAGATTTTACCTAGGGTTAAATTAGGCAACTAAATATACTAGATGCATGGGGAGGGCAAAATCCCGAGATCGTGTTACACCAGCCGCCTTGAGATACTGTCTTGACGCGCCGGCTGGTCTCCACGGATACTGTGTCATCTGCAACGAGTGGATGACTGTATCCGATTAATTCCTGCTATATATTATATGTTTTAGCAAGGTGGCCTTACGAGGGACCTGTGCTCAATCATACCTGTCTACGCGAACCCCTGGGTTGGCTAGCCTTGCTGGAAAGATACGATCTGAGGATTTCTAAATAACATGATGCGAGGATAACCTCGTCCCACTAGAAACTCGTAGACTTGATTGGCCGTGAAAATGACTTACTTGTATCCTATTACCTTCCGTGAATAACTGAGGGAAGCGGACTGTCATGGTACGTGATCCAATCCATGTTCTTGTTTGATTGTTGGGTTGGTTATCGTACTATGACAGGCTGTGGACTGAAGTTATGAACGGAAGACTTATTCTGGTTGTGAAGTGCTACTTCTGTGAATGCCTGAGGAACATGGTCTATCATGGTGCATGATCCAACCCATGTTCTTATTTGATTGTTGGGTTGGTTATTGTGCTACGATAGGCTGTCGACCGAAGTCACGATCAGGAGATTTTATTGTTTATACCCTTTAACTTATGCGAAAGTTATAGAGTACGACGCGTCCCGACTCCATGCGACACCTTTTGTCCTTGTTTGGTTGTAAGGGTGCCATATGGGTTCGAGGATGTGGCGTTACCCTATAATGGTAGCATAAGTATTACTATTCATTCTATTTAACTGGGTTTTTAATCTTAACTCTTGTGCCCCTTTGGCGGTACTTGCTATTCGGGGCTGACCCCGCTGGTTTTGTTTGGCCAGATCTCGTAGCAGAGCCAGAGGACACTATCTTCCTCCCTGACATCCATGGTACATACTAGGAGCATGGCAGTTCGGGGACTCGAGTGGGTTTCTTCTCCACCACTCCTGTTTATATTTTTGCGGCGTTTAGCCACCGGCGCCTGTTAGCCGGACTACTTGATATTTTGTGTCAGTACATAATTGTAATTAAACAGACTGCAGCTGTGTATGATTTTGTACTCCTGACTCTCCGAGATAGCTAAATTATAAAGCTAGTCTCTCATGATCATTTTGATGAAGCGTCGGGGACGCCTTACTGTTTTATCTTTAATGTTCATTTATTTGCTGATGTGATTTGATTGATTGAGACATAGAACTCTGTGGGACCATAGGAGACTTAATTGTAGCATGTACCCCCTAGTCTCTCGACAACCACGATCACCGTATGACGTTACGTACCTCATATGGAGTAGCTGGCCTAGTCCGTCTCCGTATTTCGGTACTGGGGCGTGACACTCTGCCTCTCTGCCTTAACCTGCTGACAAACTAGACACCTGGCTACAAAGCGTGCTACCTCTCGTTTTATCCTATACCACCATACATGCTCTTTCAGATCTCTATACATCTTGTAGGCACCTGGATGCATAGTGTACTGAGAGCGATGGGCCTCCTGTATGACCTGCTTTCGAAGCTCTCCGCTAGGCACACAGTCTGGAACCATGCCTCAAGGTGCCGTCCTCTGCAATGACAAACTCCTCATCCACCAATCCTGCTCGAACCTGCTCTCGGATACACCACAAAGTAACATCGTCGAACTGAGCTGACTTGATCCTCTCCATCAAGTCTGACTGAATCTGAAGGCCCCACATCTGCATCTGAACTCCTGGCATGATCACCTCGATCCCTAAGCTCTCCAAATCTGCTAATAAGTGACGATCCATCGTCAAGCACATAGCTACCGGATACCTACTGAAGGCATAGGCAACCACGTTGGCCTTCTCTGGATGGTACTGCAATAAAATGTCGAAGTCCTTCATCAACTCCAACCATCTGCGCTGCCTCATGTTGAGCTCCTTCTGTGTAAACACATACTTCAAGCTCTTGTGGTCTGTGAAGATCTCTACACGCTTTCCGTATAGATAGTGCTTCCACAGCTTTAGAGCAAAAATAACCGCCACCAACTCCAAATCATGGGTAGGGTAGTTCTTCTCATGCGGATGTAACTGCCTGAATGCATAGGCAATCACCTTTCCATGCTGCTGCAAGACACAACCCAAACCCTTCCCTGAAGCGTCACTGTAGATAGTGAACCCACCTGATCCTGATGGCAATGTCAAAATCGGGGCTGTCGTTAGTCGCTTCTTTAACTCATCAAAAGCAACCTGACACTCCTCTGACCAGACAAACTCTGCGTCCTTCCGGGTCAGCCTAGTCAATGGCTCTGCAATCCGAGAAAATCCTGAACAAACCTCCTGTAGTATCCTGCCAATCCTAGAAAGCTCCTGATCTCTACGACTGAACTCGGTGCCGTCCATGCCTCGACTGCTCTGATCTTCTTCGGGTCGACTGAGATCCCATCTCCGGTCACAATATGGCCTAGGAAATCAACTCGATCCAAGAATAACTCACACTTCGAGACCTTGCCGTACAGCTACTCCTTCCTGAGAGTCTCCAGAACCACTCTCAAATGCTCCTCATGCTCCTCTGGGGTCTTCGAATACACCAAAATGTCATCGATAAACACTACCACGAACTTGTCCAAGTACTGGTGGAACACCTTGTTCATCAAGTTCATGAACACCGTTGGGGCATTAGTTAACCCAAACGACATTACCATGAACTCAAAATGGCCATACCGAGTCCTAAAAGCTTTCTTCGGAATATCCTCCTTCTTCACCTTCACCTGATGATATCCTGACCTCAGATCAATTTTGGAAAATACCTTCGCTCCGCTCAGCTGATCGAACAGGTCATCGATCCTCGGCAGCGGGTACTTGTTCTTGATCGTGAGGCTGTTGAGTGCCCTGTAGTCGATACACATCCGTACCGACCCATCCTTCTTCGGTACAAAGAGTACTGGCGTACCCCACGGTGAAGAACTCGATCGGATGAAGCCCTTGTCCTGCAACTCATCAACCTGCTTCTTCAACTCCATAAGCTCACTGTTATTCACTCTATAGACATGCTGAGATATCGGCTCTGCACCGGGTACCAAGTCTATAGAGAACTCTACATCCTTGTCCGGAGGCAACCCTGGCAACTCCTCCGGAAACACATCCATAAACTTAGCTATCAGTGGATGTGGCACGCTCTGCTCCTCTGCTGAAGCTCCACAAAAAACTTTGCTGCTCTGCTCTGACTCCCGCCTGGTGAATTCGAACTCTGGCTCTCCTGGCATGCTGAAAAGAACTCTACCACCACGACAATCTATACTGGCATGGTGCCTGCTCAACAATCCATATCGAGTACAATATCGTAGTTCGGTAAGGGCATTACGAGCAGACTCACATCTAATTCTCGGCCTCCCAAAACTACTCTTCGATCCTTACAAACATCACGGATGAGGATAATACCACCCCCAGTCGTAATCTTGCAAGTCCTAGGCAATGGTTCAGAAGAAATCTGGTGTCTAATGGCAAATGATATAGACACAAAGCTATGGGAAGCACCCGTATCAAATAATGCGAATGCAGAAAAAGAGTCGATAAGAACAGAACCTGCTATCAGATCGCCTACTGCCTCTGTATCCTCCACTGCCATGGCGAAAGCTCGCCCTGCTGGCCTCCTCTAGTCTGCTGCTGGTGCTGGACAAACTTCTGCTGCTGGGTCGGCAATGGTCCCCTCTGCTACTCCACTGGGGCCTTGGTTCCTACTCCATGTCCTTTATGCCCGAAAGCCTCAGGACACTCCCTCAACTGATGCTCCGATGAACCGCAGAGTAGGCACTTGCTTAGCCTCTTCCTGCACTCACTCCACATGTGCCCTGGCTTCTTACAGAAGTCACAAATGGTAGCCTGTTGCTGTTTTGGTGCCTGCTGACCCTGTCTCTGCTGTGCCTGCTGGAACGGCCTATGCTGCTGCTGGAAAGGCCTCTGCTGATGCTGCTGCTGAAAATGGGGCTTCTTGGCCGGTCCTCCACTGCCACCGGCTGTATGTGAATCACGACCTCGCTTCAGCTTCAGCTCCAGATCATCCTCTGCTGCCATGGCTCCCATCAAAATCTCCTTAAATGTAGCATTTCTGTTGCTCTTGGTTAAGGACTTGACTTCCTTAACCAAACCCTTCCTGAATCTCCTAGCCTTCACTGTCTCGCTAAGGCCCTCCACAAATCTGCCCAGGCAGCATAACTCCCTGGCGTACTCCTCTACTGTCTGGTTCCCCTGAACCAGGTTCTCAAACTGCGTCTCCAATGCGCCAAGTGCAGTGTCGGAGAAGAACTTCTCCATGAAAAGTTTCTTAAAAGCCTCCTAAGTTTGCCCAGTAGTACCAACCCTGGGGTTGGTCTGGTACCAAGTGCGGCAAGGTCCTACATCATGCTGCCCGCTGCTTCCATATGGAGTCTAACCGGTATCTTTGCGAGACGGAAAATCTCCTCTATGTGCTCGATCCAGTCGTCCGCGTAAAGGATACCCTCCATACCCTTGAAGTCTCACGGCCTCATCTTTTGGAAATTCTGAATACCTGGAGTCCTTGGCTGGTATGGCTGAATCTGTCCTTCTTGGGGTTGGGCAGTCACCTTCTCCACTGCCACTATTGCTAACTGGTGGGCATTATCAATGCCCTGCCTCATGTCCTCTGCCTGGCGTCGCTGCATCTCCATCATCTGCTACATGAAGGCGAAACACTGCGCCACATCAACTGTCCCCTGGGGTGGTGGTGGTAGCATCTCCTGAACTCCTGGGGTAGTCCTCGAAACTGGTGGAGGAGCAACTCCAAAAGTTGCAGACGGGCCCACCTGAGCTGGAATAAGAGGCACTGTGGTCCCTGGGTCCGGCTGAGCCGGACGAGAAGTAGCAGACCTCTCAGTGGTATCCCTAAGACCAGAGCGCTGCGATCGTGTCTCCACCATCCTGAAGACAGATTAAACAAGGAATCAATTACTGAAAAAGAAGCGAAATCATCAAAGGGGGATAGTTGTTTTCAAAAGGAGACAATTAACTGCAAGAATCTGATAAGAGTTTTCCTAATGTGATTGAGTACCTTAACTTATATCTTATATCCTACTGTAGGCTGTAATGATACTCTAGTTCGAGTACCACTACGAAATCACACTAGTTGTGATTTGACCTGCATGGGCCACCACTAAAAACATGTCACGACCCGCACCCAGTGAAAGGGCACGAGAAGTGAAGTACGCCCAGCCTACGCCACAGTGTCGACGGTAGAACGCTGTCCTGAGTCACAATATCTAATACAGTCTAAAATATGCTCCGAACGGAGAATAAATAATAAGTACTCAATCACAACCACTAAGATGGAATAGAAAATAAATCTCAAGAGAGTCACAGATATAAATAAAAGTCTAGGTGTAAACCACCAGAACAAATCTCAAGTACAACTCATAATGTCTCAAATAAAGACAATAAAATACTAAGTCTCAGCTAGACTATGGGCAAATCTTTAGCGACTGCTGGATCCTCCTGAGGGTCCACGTCACCAGTGTCATCTAAGCCAATGCCATAGTAAGTAGGGCAGAACTCTTCATCATCACCTGTAAAATTTTCAACATGCCCAATCAGGACGGAACGAGCACATATCTCTCACAACAGTTCATATCAAGATTGGACATATAAAGTAAGCTATAGAAAACTATACATGAAACGCTGTAAAGAAAATCAACAAGAGAGAGACTATCAAGATGAGATATAAATATGATAAATAGAGAAAGGTAACTATCTACGTGATTTAGAGCATGAATTGGTTATGTAAATGGGTTGGGTTGTACATGGATAAACTATGGAGTTGCACATGGATACCTACTGGAGATAATGATCACATAACCAACTACACTCTCCCTGCCCCCAATCAATACACAAGGATCAAGACATGATATGTTATTGCACATGGATAACAACTGCTTTATACATGGAGCTCATATGGTCATGAGTGTACATGAATAACATATGAGTGTACATGGATAAATATGAATACATGGAGTACATGATGAACACGGTAAAGTACATGAATATGATATACTCGATGTATCCGAGGGGATAACATCGCATGAAAAGATCCATAGGGTACTAATCCGTGTGAACATCGTTTCAGCATCAGGTATACTAGTCTATAACAAGAGAACATATCCAAACAAGTATGAAAAGATCAGAGAATGTACTCGCCTGGCAAAACGAACTGCTGATGATGAAGTGTAGCTAAACTGGGGCAATATAAACCTATTTAAAGTATACACATGTCACAACCAAGTCTACAATATCAAAAGAAATAGCTACAATGCAAGACTACATGCTTCTAGGGCCCTTTTGGTCAAAGTCAACCCTTGGTCAACTCTGGTCAACTCTGGTCAACGCTGGTCAAACATTGGTCAACTAGTCCGTCTACTAATTTTTAGGTCATACACAAAATTCTAGGTCATTCGGAGTTCGTTTGAGTTGAATTGGATCAAGTTTGACCCAAATTTGAATTTTGTCAACTTGGTCAACTTGTCGGCCAATTCGACTATATTAGGCTCAAAATGACAAACCAAATTTGTCCTAGGACTCCTATGGTTACAACCACAACTATGATCTATTCTAAAAAGGGGTTCTCAAGCATAAATAACTATACACATATAGGTATATATACATACACATGTATTTACAATACAAGCCTACTCTTAATTCTAATAAATGGTTGTGTGTATGTGTGTGTATGTCACCTGTAAGTTACTGAAGTGAGTCAAATCTGAGATTAAAAAAACATCAAAACACAACCATGGTATACCTCATTTTAATATACTATTATATACATATAGACAAATAGGAAAACTATATATATATATATATATATATATATATATATATATATATATATATATATATATATATATATATATATATATATATATATATATATATATATATACCAATGCTCAAATGGAAGAATTGACAATGGTTTTGAAATAGTTTTAATGAATCAAAATCTGGGATTAATTCCCCTCGACCCATTCTCAACACATATATGCTTGCAATGGGCTTCAACGAGGTCTTATATATATATATATATATCCCAGATTTTGATTCATTAAAACTATTTCAAAACCATTGTCAATTCTTCCATTTGAGCATTGGTACATACATAGCTACAAAGAAAAGCACATATGCTCATAATTGATAGAAAAATATGAAATAAATCCAAGAGTTGGTTCCCACAAGTCCAAAACCTCATATACGTACTAAAAACTCAGATTTTATAAGTTAATTTACTGGAAATCAAAATATCATATTTAAACTCAAAATTTGCATTTAAAGAAAAACTCATTTTTCACACAACGATCCAAAATGAGATATACACAAAATGAACCCGCGAAACTCGGCATACACGTTGGTCTCAACCCACGTGATGCGCTCGTGTACTCTCGGGTTCGAAATCGTGTCCGTGTCGTGTCCACAGAACGCATATCGGAAAACCCGATACCGCGTGACAACGTGTACGTGTGCGTACGTTCCCGCTTGATTGAGCGTCGCACACACAATGAAAAGCTCCATGCTCATGCACGTAGCTGGGAGGGTCCTGGGGTAGGTCTAGGACACGGCAACACAGTGACAAGTCGCATCGAGGCGACGGACGCAGCCCCACACTTGCCCGCGGCCTGCTGCGCGCGCGCGCACCCGCGCGCCCTCGTGCGCGCGGTTCGGCCTCCGTGGCTCGCTCGTCGTGTAACGCCCCAGTCCCAAAATACTTGGGACTAGATACGTATCATGCCAGCTGTATACATACGAGTAAATATACGGCTCGTATGTATACATAAGCTGTAAAATATAGAAAGCCATGAATAAACTAAATCTCATCCACGAAGATACATAATGATATAAAAGCAACCTTGAGTTTGTCATGTATACAATCGTTGGGCGGAGACAAAATCCACTACTAACCATCTCAAATAAAATGTACAAGAAGGAATAGATGAAATAACAAGACGAGCCAAGTGCAATCCTTTTCGAAAGGATGGAGAAGATCACGGCCTCGGTGGGAACACCTGCAAATATTACAAAAGTACACACTTGGAGAGATAACCAGGTCCTCAGAGGGACGTAACAAAATACAGGAAGACCATGCCATATAACAGCATAAGTAAAAAAAAACTATAAACTACAACACAACAGGGTGCCTAACCATCTATGTGATATGCACTTTAGAGGACAACGTTCTACGCAGGGGCTGTAACGGATTCACGCAAGCAAGTAATAAAGAGTGGCCGTCAAGTAGCGCTCATCCGAGACACTATCGGCCATAAATGTGTAAAAAGTAAATATAGCCCCTACGCTAGTAACTGTCCCCTCCCTCCAATGATACTATACATGCATCGTAACTACGACACACCAATACGTGTCGTTTCTACAACACGGGTTTATAATAGATAACTGTCAAGTCTTCTAACATGCATCTATTGACAGTTATTCCTACGCATGCGTACGGGTGATCAGCCAACACACAAGTGACCACTACATGATACTCACAACTCACACACAACTCGTGATACAATCGTGACAAAGTCAATGACATGCACTCTATTGACGGAAGTCTCTTAACTCTAAGTCCACATGCAAGAAGAAAATAATAAACAAGAAATATAGATACAATAACTGAAATAAAATACAACTAAATATAAGCAGTAAATATAGCAAGGTATCTTGCCTGAGGTTATGTGCAAAAGAGAATAATCCAGTAGCTCGAACCGACAAAAAAACAAAGCAAAAAAAGCCAAATCCTGCAGATGACTCCGGATGCTGCAACAAACATCATGAACGAGTTTGGAATAAAAGATATGCCTAGAAAATGCCTGTCCAAAAGTTAAATTCTGGAACAGGGGCAAATTCGTAATTTTGGGTCAAAACGATGTCCGCCGTTGGACTCGCTTTGCACCGAAATACGTGCCAATATCTACTGTCTCTAAAGTCATCAAACTACATGTCTAAAATTTGTTTTGATGAGACGAACCCAACGGTATGTCCAATTTTGGATTTCGGTGGGCCGTGCACAAAATCGCCCATTGAGTGGGATTGTGGGCCCGCCAAAATGGCGCCCCGATCAACCTTCTCAGAATTGAACCAAACTTGGCTCATAGGACCAGAAAAATATTTTGAGTCCAATGGCCCAAGTTTTGTCGCGATTTGATGAGTGTACACGAAGTTGTGACTTAATTTGCAAAAGGGCGATATGGGGTATCTCGACGGATACGCACTGATTTCGTCGCGCACATACAACGAAATCGGGTTCCGTCAGTTCCCATACGTCGACAACATCCATACACGCCTTTCGATGCGTATAGTGCACGACCATGTCGCCCGGTTTGTCGGGACGGACGCCGTATCGGGATATTTTTCTACTTTTTGAAAACAGAATTTATAATTTTTCGTGAAACTTTAACAACGTGTAACTTTCTACATATTAGATGAAAAGTGAATCTAGAAGGTGCGTTATAATCTCGGTTATGTTGTCTTTGACTGACTTTAATTAGTTTCTACAAAATCCTATTGTACAGAAAGAAAAGTGGCCGACAAGTTGGTGTTTTAAAACAGTTTTTAATATTCCAAAAAAGTAGTTTTTCTCCAACTTCATCTCGATTTTTCGAGCAAGTTGGATGGTCATGTCGAAATCCACCTGGGGGATCTCGAAGAGGGTCATGTGGGCCTTCTACACGAATTTACGGATCTAAAAATAGATTTAAAATGAGAGAGATATCGACCGGGGAAGTGGGATACCTTGATGTTGATTTCTGTTGTTGTTGTGGGTGTTTGTTTGTTGTTGTTGGTGTCGCCGTGACGACCAAAAGACGGGAATAATGTCGCTCCGGCGAGGTTGCCACGCATACCGAGGAGAGGGAGGAGGATGGAGGAGAGAGGAGGAAGAAGATGGAGAAGAAATTAGGATTTGTCTTTTAGAATCAAATATATATATATATGTGTATATATAAGGGGTTAGGGGAGGGTTGGCACAATGCTGCTGCTTGTGGTGGGGCGCGCTATAGCTGTTGCTGCTATTCCTTTTGCCAATGTGTGGTCGGTTCCCACTTTGGTGGGGCCGACCAAATTAGCTTTTTTTTTTTCCTTTCTTTTCTTTTCTTTTTCTTATATATATATATATATATATATATATATATATATATATAAAATATATATATAAAAATATATATATATATATATATATATATATATATATATTAAATAATATATATATATATAAAAAAATATATATATATATATATATATATATATATATATATATAAAAAATATATATATATATATATATATATATTATATAATATATATCTATATATATATATATATATTATATATATATATACCATATAAATCTCCATAAATCCAAATGAAATTTTATATTATCTAGAATCTATTTTTGACATATTACATATATGTAATTTAGTTTGTTAAATAAAATAAAAACCAATATATAACTTAACATAAAATATTTATTTAATCATAACCGAAATAATATTGATAAAATACTATTAAAATTTAAATGGGGCTTTGGTGGCTTATACTACACCCCCTTATCCGGGTCCACAAATGTACAAAGTGTTGCACAATATTATTTAATAATAAAATACCAATAATAGTACAATAATTAAATATTAAAAATTGTACATAAAATTCTAAAATAATTTATGAAAATTTGTA